>BHFT01046195.1:0-16235 GCA_004320025.1 Laticauda laticaudata | reverse complement strand
AGCTTTTTGCAACACATGGTTTGCCAGATTTAGTTGTATCTGACAATGGACCGCAATTCACAGTAATTACATTTGAGAAGTTCCTAGCTGAACAAGGGATAAGGCACACACTAACAGCACCGGGATGGCTGGGCTACGAACAGACGGGTGGAACGCTTGGTCCGTTTCACTAAAGAAACACTACACAAATTAGAAACGGGAGATATACAAGAAAAGATATATAAACTATTAAGTATACAACACATTACACCAAACACCACAACAAATAAAAGCCGAGCAAAACTATTAATGGGCAGAAAACGTAGATCAAACCTAGGCAGACTTCATCCCACATAGAGCCCTGAAAAACCAACAGACTCATCCAGTAAGTGCCACACATTCGACATAGGGGACCTAGTCTATGCAAAAAAACCTCAGGGGGGAACCATTGTGGATACCGGCAACAATAACTCAAATAACGGGGTCCAGGTCATACAGAGTAGAGACAGAAGACGGAAAGAGCTGGAACCAGAGCAGAAGAAGACAATGTGGGGAGACTGGAGCAGGCTTCGGAGAACCATCAAAAAGCCACTCCTGGCGGGAGCGGCCGAGCCGACTCAACCAGCCAGAAAAGGCCTGGTGGGAGCAGCAGGGCTGACTCTACCTTCCAGGAGGCTCCATGGAAAAAGACGGGAGAAGCAGCAATCCTGTCTGAACAGTCCAGAGACAAACCCATGACTGAATTGCGCAGGTCCAGTCAAAACCACAAAAGCCCCACCTATTTACGTGACTATGTAACATAGGTGAAACCTGATTGGTTGGACTGGACCACATGGAGAGTGGTGTTAGATATCTGCATACTCACCTCAGATAGACTGGTCCAGACGGCAGGAATTTTAACGAGCCGTCATTGGCCGCGAGCTGCGAGCAGCCAGCTATATAAAGGCTGCCTCGGTTCCGCGAGTTCAGTTCCTGTAGAGAAAATAAAAAGAGAAAAATAAACTGCGTCTCGCGTCTCCTTTTCCCACAACGCAACAGAGGGTAACTTTCAAGAGTACAGATTATTCATCTATTTTAGCAATTTAAAACCTCAGTGATGCATCATAGAGAAAATAATGCTTTTTAGGGAAAACATGTGTGTCTTATTTTTTCTTTATTAATTAAAACAGTTTTAAAAATAGAATTCTATGTCATTTGATTTGGTAAAAATCAGACACAGATTAATTACAAGTTTAAACAGGGAGATTCCATTGTAAAATGAATGTTAGACATTTAGTAACAAATGGAAGAAAAGAACATGTTTGGAAGAGTGGAAAGCTGTGCTTGTTTTTGTCCTCATTTGGAATCTGTCAAGGCTTCATAAAAAGTACTGGAATTTAAAGTCCACCAGCAGATTCAACTTAGAAAACTAAACTGATTATAGAGAATTAAAAAGTCATTGTACACAAGACTTTCATGTTACATTCAAAAACCATGCCCTTTATAAATGTTTATTTCCAAGGTTTGGCTCTTTAGCGCCTTCCTGCTGCCTTTTGGAATTAACGTCTTACTTATTTCCCAGTCTTGAAGGCCTCTATCGTCTGTCCCTTGTCTTGTTTATGAAACAGCTTTCTCTGGCATGAGAATCAGAAATTCCTATCTCACCAGTTTCAACCCTTGCAGAGTCATGATTACAACTTAGGACATAATTATGCCTTATACTTCTCCCATAATGTGCTACTCCTTTTCCCTTCTTTTCTTCCTTCAAGACAGATCTTTATAATTCCCACTTTTTCTACTGTGTCTTTTAAAATTTTCTTTGCAATCACAGCAGCCACTGCTGCTTCTTTTTTTGCCTCCCTGCAATTTCACACATTCCGTTATCCAATCCTTATATACCTTATGGAAGTTTTTTTTTTTTTAAAGTCTTGTAATCCCTTAATTCAAGATAGAACCGGGACAAATGAAGGGAGCTGAATGTTTACTGGCTAGATGCCCTTCCTAACGCCTAAGTGAAGTTTGCAGCAGATATTTTCTCTTTGTGCCCTGAAAGAGAAACATCTGCCACTACCTAGGATTGAACTCTCAACCTTCTAAATGGGAGGCAACAATTTTCATTAGTAGACCATGGTATTCAGCTATAAACCTGATTTAATTTGTTAGTGCAAGTGTTAGTGGAAACTTTTTTAATCAATGAAGAAAAAGTTGAGAATATCTCAAGAAAACTGTAAATTGCAGCTGTGAATAATAAAATCTAAGTCTCTATAAGAACTAACAAATGCCAAAGCTGGGGAATCAGTGTTCATGTTGATGGCCCCCAGATAATATACCAGATTATTGTACCAATCAGATTGGTGAACAGGTAAAAAAAAAAGAGCAAAATTCTCATAAAATTTAAAACATATTCCAGATATCAAAGGCTTTTTATGAGAGGTGTATAAAATGTCAGATTCCTGGAGATCTGCTGATCAATTCAGAGGGCAGCAAAAAAGAATAAATCAGAAATCAGATGATTGAAATTGACATTTCCTGATCTTACCAATAGCATGGAATGCCGTATTGTAACATCTTTCCAAGCTTGCAACCAGGAGTGGGATTCAACTGGTGTTACTACCGGTTTGGTGATTATGTTTTGCGCGTGTGTATAATACAACTAAAGCTGTGCTGCCCCGACAGCTGATAAGTGCTGTGCACGGGTGTGCAGCATTTGAAAAACGCCTTTTTTTTACTGCTTTTTCAACCTCAGCTGTGCCACACAAAGCAGCTGAGGTTGGAAAACCAAGAAATAAAGGTCAGGTAAAAGCCCGGGTGGGCAGATGGGCCAAAAAGCAGCAGACACAGAACCAGTTCTGTGTCTACTGCTCTTCAAAGCTACCAGTTCTATAGAGCAAGGCAGAAGCAGTAGCATCCCACTCCCGCTTGAAACTATAAAAGAGAATATTGAAGAGCCAATATTTGGAGCCAATATAAGCAGAAGCAGGAAGGTAAAAAAAGCCTGAAGCCCTTCTATCTATATTCAACTTAATAGCTCTGCTGGGATAAAGTTATCCCCAGAGCTTTCCTTGGCTATGCTCAATTGGCTGCTTGGTATCAAAGGTGGTAACTCAGAGCTAAGGGGTAATTGTATGAAAGATGCAGATTATGAATTCCAGAAGCTGCAGTGGCCAGTAGACAAGCAAGATATTCTAGAAAGAACTGTGTGTAACTAAAGCCCCTGCCCCACTGAACCAACGGACGCAAAGAGGATGTAAAAAGTTAAAAAAAGCTTGCCATCCATTGGAAAACGCAATGCATCCATTGTGTACTCACTGCATACGTGTTTCATACGCTCTACGCTCTAAAATCCCGTCGAGCATGTGTGTAGCCGCACACTGAGATTTTCATCCACACAGAAAGTTTGAAAGGCTGGGCACAAAACTTTTTGAAAACGGATGAAGACTTTCCACCGGGTTACGATGTACATCTTCCGCGACATAGTACGCAACAAACGTTCATATTCCGTTAAAATCATCGTTTAAAACGTTCCACTGTATCCTCTCCATCCCTCTGGGGCCATCCTCGCACAGCTGCACATTCACGGTCTCAGGGATATAAGCCATTTGTTCGTTTGTGACAGAGAAGCCCGTAATGGACGAGAGAATGGTGAGTCATTGTAAAGGAGAAGAGAAAAAAGGAAAATCAATCCTAGATAATCAGTGGATTGACTTGTTAGTTAACTGGCGGAGCAAAGAGAAAGGATGTGACCCAGAGACGGCTTCTTGTGAGTATGGTTGAATTGCATAGCAATGTCACAGGAGCAGGGCCTGACAGTCTCAAAAGAGAACCGCTTTCGTTGAAAAAAGGTGAATATTTGGGCAACAGTTTCAAGTTCATAGAGTCAGGGGCCAGCTCTAATGGGTCCTAAGAAATAGAAACGAAGAGGTGATAAGGGAATGCTTAGAGTCTGGAACATCTCTCTTCCAGGAAACAAGAGGCTAGATAAGGTGACGTGAGAAGCAATTGGAGAATATTGGGGTATCTCAGAATATCTGAGTAAGAACGCCAGTATCACAAGTGTTAGGCATCTCAATATGTTTATAGTGCATAGAAATCGAGTTGCTGGAAAGGAGTAGAGATATTACGCAATTTGTGGGAGGTGAGTATGATATAGGGTGAGAATGTGTGCGTAGAACTTGAAGATAGATTCCTTTATGTCGACTAACTGGACTTTTTCACCGTTTTAGCCTTGGCAGTGCGGAAATTACACACCTTTAGCGGGAGATATTCATATATTGTATTGTTGGCCACGTTGGATAATACAAGGGGAATAGAGAGTATGGAGATAGTCCACCTTGCCTCCAGAAGGGGGGCGGGTCCATACGCATAGCTAAGTGCCGAGGTCTCAAGCGCTTCAGCTAAGCAAGGGTTCTCCTGGAGCCGGGTGTGTGGTAAGTGAGGAATGGCCAGTTCTTGTAGAGGTTCTTCAGTTCACCTTGCGGCTGCTGTGCAGGATACATCACCGCACACTCGCATCTAGTGGTGGATTCATTCCATCTGTTCTCTCCAGCTATGGATCTGACGCAGTCCGTTGGTATGCTGCGATCAATCTCCATCACCGAGAACCAAACCCTGGTTTCAGTGACTGTTTCATCCTTTTATACACAAGGAGAAGAAGAAGGGAATGAAATAACCGTTCCCCCCAAGAGTTGTGTGGGTCCAAGGATGGATCTATGAGAAGAATGGAGTTTTGGATCTCATGGACCAATTGATGGTGAGCTGAGAGAATCGAAGACTGCCTCCTGCCATTCATCACTTCATGAGGATTGCCACCAGCCATGTTTTGACGAACTTGTAGAGCGTCCTGATGCTCAGGTTGACGCAAGCCGAGCACCGAACTCCTGTCCCAACCTGGAGCCTGGACTTGAAGGTGGCACTGACTCTTGCGCTCACCTGGCCTCTGGATAAGCACATACCAGAAACATGCAGTAACGCCTGAAAGGGGCCAACTCAACACATATGCAAAAGATGGTCAGAGAAGTGGTGGCAGGGCCATCATCGAAGAATACGTGGAAAGAGCTCCTCCAGTGTCCCATTACCACTGGAACAAAGGTTGGAAGGAACTTGCAGAAGAGTGGCATCAAGTGGTGGGACACTTCCCCACAAATCCATTGGAGGGATGGGACGCACATTGGCTGCAAAGTTCAGCCAACTCGCAGGGTCCACTTTATTTCAAACTACAAGGGCTTCTTCAGTTCATCCTCTTGCTCATGGTTGATGCTGAGACCATATAAGTTTCCATGTACATCATGCTTCAGGCAATGGGTTGCAAGCTTCAGATAGCCAGGTATTCCACGCTCTACGTCGATGGGATTGGAATGCTAGGACCTACTGATCATCCTGGGTTTTTCCAGATCGAAGAACCCCTACTCGCAATGAACAGAGGCATACAAGAGTGCCCTACTTCATTAGTTGGTGATACGCCTTCGTCTCCCTCAGAATCCTACCTCAAGGAAAGCCCTAACTTCAAGATTACCTCACCCGTAAGAGAGGATCTTCAATAAACAGGCTGTCCAGAAGGACAGACGGGGTGGTGAGAACACCTTTGGCATCCTGGGCCAAGATGGATTCAGTACTATTTCTCTACCACAATGCAAGCATGACCAGAGACTGTGGAGGAGCATCGTGAAGCTTGCTGCATCCGTGCCACACATCTGATGCGCTATGAACGAGAACGCTACCCATCCTCGGAACAATGTTGGACTCTCACGTGTCCAGAACAGACTTGTCAACCATCAAACAAAGTGGAATGGGGACATGGAGCCTGGTGAATGGAGGCAAACAGGACGAAACTAATAGACAGACTCAGTGGATGTACAAGGCCCCAGAGCTTCCATGTGAAGAAAGAACAGCGCAACCTAGCTGAGATCACTGGTGCAAACTCACTCCTCAGCTGGAGCAGTGGAGTGGCAGCGAGATGATGTCATGATTAATGGATTGCTTCCTTCCGCCTTGTCTCATCACACAGGGTGAATTGGGCATGTATGTTGAGTTAGTCTAAATGAATAGGGATTAATAAAGACTTTGTTTTTTTTGAATGTGTGATACAATGAATAAATTTTATGAATGAATAAAAGGTTATTGTGGTGCAAGCTGGGAGGAGTGGACCATACAGTCCCACATGCTTGGCAACTGGGGTTTATCTATCCCACAATTATCCTTAATCTATCCCACAAACTATCCTTATCTAATCCACAAGGCAGACTGAAGGCATTACCTAATTTTGTTAACGGTTTTCACAACGTTTATAGTAAAAAAATGAACCAAGTGTCTCAAGCAAAGAATAACCTTGTATTTAACTGTCCTTAAGATAAATGTATATGACTTATTAAAAAGCAAAGATGAATAAAGTACGTGTACTTAAGAGAGGAGATTAAAGTAGAAGCAGTAACAACTCAGTCTCTGCTATGTGTTACTCTAGCTCTTGAGTCATTCATGGTGCTACAGCTGTTTAACCGCGGCAGGGTACTTGGGGTGGCTCGTGTGGCTTGATGTCTGGTCTGAGGTGCCATTCGGGGGTGGTTGGCCCTGAGAAGTATAACCAGGATGGTGTGGTTCTAGGGAAGCTCTCTGAGTAGCTGACGTCAGGTCCGTGAGGGTTGAGAGGCCCCTTCATATCAAAACGCCTGGGATGTCAGAGCAAAGACTGAGACTAGATTGTCCCGTTGACGGGCTTGGCTGTGGGGTGGGGAAGGAGGAGTGTAGTGGGGGGCTGTCTGGTCTGGCAGCTGGGTGAGGAGCTGGCGTCTGTGGCGTGCAATGAACCTGGGCCTGGACTGGGGGTCTTGTACTTCCTGCATGTGGACGAGAATGGTAGGACAATAGCTCCTTGGTAGGCGGAGTAGGCGGGATGGTTGAAAGACTATGAAGGGCTGTTGACATGCCTGGGGTGGGAGGAGCAGACCTTGGAAACTGGGGTAGGAGGCAGCTTCCAGCCTGGGCCTGGAGGGTTGTGCAGCCTGTTATTACATTCTCTTCATGCACCTGGTATTTGGGGCCTTGGCCATATCCCTGCAGGGTGCTCGGCTCACATCAGTGATGAACCGTGATGGGTTGGCTGGAGAAAGTCCTCTGTCAAGTGGATCCAGCTGAGAGATTCTGTCGCTGGTTTGATTGTTGTCCCTGATCTGACCAAACAGGACAGTGTGGCACTGGCCCTCATCTGCCTCGTGCCTGCATCCTGTGGAGCTGGGGGTGGATGGGGTGAGGGGTGCCATTGGTCTCATGGTTGGCTGCCGCATGTCTCTTCCTTCCATTTGTGACAGGGTGTATCCTGCCAAGTCCTCTGGCATGGGGAGTGCAGCTGTCGGGGGGGTCTCTGCGTGGGCTCTCTGAAGACAACCCTGCCGTGGACAGCTGTAGCTGGTCCTAGGCTGGAAGAAGGAACTGGCTGTGGTGGTGGGCTGTCTGAGGGAGATGGGTGTCAGAGGGCTGCTTCCTACAGTGGCGGACCTCGACATCCTCACAGGAGGAAGTGCGACAACTTGGCCAACATGATACATTCTCCTGGTCAGCTTGAGCTTTGACAGCGGCCCTGGGGGGCTCGGATTTTTTGGAAGGTGTATGCGTTGCCCATATACAGTGGTGCATTGTACTTACCACCAATTCCCAGGAGTACATTCTGCAGTGTAGCACAAGCCTCTCGCTGCTTGTCTCTCCAAAGCTGCCTGTTTTTTCCTTGGTGTCAAATAAGAGTCTGGTGGCCCCTTTCTCTCCAAGAGGTTACGTTCTCCCTCTCCATTTCCAGCAGACCTCATGCTCCATGCTCCTCTCGCCTTTCCTTGAGACGAGAAAAGTGTCTTCTGTTTCCTCTCCCCTTCTTCTTCCCTTGCTCTCTCCTGCCTTCTAGCAGGCCTTCTTTTCAACTTTCCGCCTCCTCATTGGCAGGCTAACGCGGCCTTTCAGGGGCTTGAGCAGCAAGGGGCTTTGAGGGCCCTTGGGGCTGGTCCACCAAGCACACAGGCAGCAGCAGAGAGGCAGCAGCAACCAAGCAGCAAACAGGCCTTCAGAGGTCAGTGCCACAAGTGGGTGGGATGCTGGGTTCTTGTCCTTAACTTTGGCTAGGGCACTGGCACACGTAGGGTCACCGGCTATCCTCTTCTCTCTCCATGACTGACAACCATGCCGTTAGTTCTTTTGAAGATGTTGTGGCAGCACGTCTTTCCGCTAGAATTGCTAACATAACCCAACTGCGTGCGAAAGATGCAATCCCTATTGTTATAATCCGCGCCCGGAGCTTGACACAATTCCATACTGCTGTATGTGCCAGTGAATATGACCTTTGCATTACCGATAATACATCCACGTGGCGGCATCCCGCTTTGCTCTATAGCATCCGATGATGCATCCGGTCATCCCCGCTTATGCCATCCGCATCCTTTCAAACTATGCGTGCTGGCTTCGGCAATTCTCCCGTGCCAGAAACTTCCCTACCTGACTTCAACACCCGACCCCCAACCTAATACGCTGCCCCCGGACCTTGCAGGGTTGTCATCTGGGCTTCCCATCCCCTATCCTGTACATCCCGCGAGCACTTCCTAGACATCCGCTTACATACTTCGCTACAAATACTTTAACCTGTCAGATCGGTCAGTTTCCGTACCATGGTGATTTTCTGATTTCTTTCTCTTTTTATATTTTCCTGTTCTTGGTTTATATTTGTTGCAATTATTTGCCCCTTTGGACCTGGAATGACAACGGATGGAGCCCCCCTAAGGATGACAACGGATGGAGCCACCCCTGAAATTTTGCTCATCTGCTGTGTCCTTTATGCATACGTTTTGTGTCCGTCGGCTAGTGGGACCTAGCCTTAAATAAATGGTAGAAGAGAGAAGTATAAATAGTCCTTGACTTACAACCCAGTGGAACTCCTAATTTTCATTGCTAAGGAAGAGATTAAGTGAGTTATTGTGCCTCACTTTATGACCATTTTGCCATAGTTATTAATCAAATCATTGCAGTTGTTTAATCTGGTTTCCCCTATTGACTGCCTGTCAGAAGCTAGCTAGGAAAATTAGAAATTGTGATCACATCATTATGAAATGTTTTGAAAAGCTGATAAAATGATTTTATTAATATTCTATTATTTATCCAGCCTCCCCCAGTGTTTGACTCAGCTGGTGAATATAGTAGAGTTGATATAATAGACTCCTGTACTTTAGATAGGTGGACAATTTTGCTTATTAGTGCTTGATTTTTTGCTTTCTGTCCAAATCATTCCACAGAGGATGCTATTTTCTCTGTTCTCCATATGAGTTTGGTGCACTTAGAGCAGGGGTGTCAAACTGGCAGCCCACGGGCTAGATAAATGACATGCAGGCCATGCACACCCCAGCTCCACAAAGGGAAAAAAAACATCACAATACAGCAACATGACACTGTGAATTTGACACCCGTGATTTAGAGGAAATATGTGTGAATGCTGTTTGTTGAACTTTATTTCAGCATTTAATATGATCATTCCTCAGCATTTAGTAGATAAACTAGACCTCCTTTGTACAACTTTTTGATTTTCTCACTGTTTGGCCCCAGTATGTTCAAGTTGCAACTTATATTTCTAACACCATGTTCTTGAGCACAGCTTCTCTTCAAGGCTAGGTCCCAAGTCCGCTATTGTTCACCTTGTTGACTCATGATCGTGCTACCAACCATATTGTGAAATAGGAAGATGATACAACAATGGTAGGACTTATTCAGGATGATAATGCAGATGATTACTGGGAGGAAGTGGAGGGTTTGATAAAATGGTATAATAAAAACACCCTACTTTTAAATGTAGGAAAAACAAGAAAGATCATTGCTGGTTTCAGAAAAGGCACGTACAGCCATATACCTCTGTATATTAACAATTCCAACTATGGAGGTGGTTAGTAGTATTGCATTTCTGGGTATGAAGCTGACAAGCAAATTAGTTTGGTCACTCATCAGTGAGTATCTAGCTAGCTAGCTATACGTATGCATGCGCGGATGTGTGTGGGTGTACTTTTTTTTAAGAGGAGGCATCAGAATTTCATTTTTAGTGTATGCCAGTGTGTTCACAGAAAATGTGACAATAAAGGTTATCTTGTCTTGTCTTATCTTATCTTGTCTTGCCTTGTCTTTATTCTCTTTGAATATAAGAGTGGAACTCTGTGGAGTTATCCCCTGGAGATTATGTAAGGATTCCAGTGACACAAAGCCCCCCTACAGTTTTCTTTCTTTACTGTAGTCTGTTTTCCATTTATTTTCTTTCCAATGGATTCTTGTTCTTCATCTCTTTTCTTTTGTGCACCATGAACATCATCAAACTTACCAACCTTGCCTTGCTTTTCGAGCCTTGCTTTTCTGATTGTCCCAAATCTCTTATTTACACTGATGGTTATCTGCGCTGCTAAAGTATTGCTTACTTTGCCTCAACAGAAGCAACAGATGCTCTCCATTATTCAAGTAAGCTATTGTAAATGGTTCAAAAAGCATGGTTTAATCCAGAGGTTAGGAAGAATTTACAGTAGTGGGTAAGAAATTTTCTGGCCAAAATACTGTAGGTTTAAAAAGTCAATACACTCCTCTTAAAATGCCAGGTTTTTAAAATATAAAAAATTAGACCAAGATCATCCTTTTTTAATACAATATATAAGCTCTTTAATTCAATTGAAAAAACAAACTAAAATCTTTTTAAGGGAGAGTTAAAAATAAAATAATGTAAAATAATGTAATTGCATAAGAGTTCAGAGTTCAGAACCTCTTATATGTAGAGATGTACCTATGTTTAGAATTAATCAGTTACATCCAAATTGATGTTAAATAGTAGGATATACATGCCATCAATTAAAATGACTCTGATTAAGCCCATACAAAGTTCAGTTGTGCTAGTAGGATTTTTCTGAAATTTACTCAGTGCCTCCTACACCAAAGCAATGGTCAATAAAAAGATCTCACTGATGGAAAGCATCACTCAAGAGAAGGCTACAAAAAAGTTTCCAAGCGGGGGTGGGATTCTACCAGTTCAGACTGATTCTATAGAACGGGTTGTTATGAGTCTGCGCAGTTGAGAGAACTGGTAAGTCATGCCACTGGCTGGCCCTGCCCCTTTCTGCCCACTTACTCGTCCCAACCAGTCATTCCTCTTCTCACTTGCCATTGCTATCCTGCCTTCCACCATGGCCCTGATCTCCCTGGGTGAGTGAGCCTGCAAGCAAGTCCCAGTCGAGTCAACTCACAGGCCAGCCTCGGCCACTGTGCTATCTCCCCCCCAGGCTTACTTGGCTTGCTTCACCACGACCTAGCTAGCTAGCTGCCCCTCCACCACATGTCTGGGAGAGGAGGGAACATTCTCCTCCTCCCCATAGCCAGGAAGAAGCTGCGGGGCCATGTCTGTGCTGGCTGAGACGAGGGAACGGTCTCCCCCTGGCCAGGAAAAAGCTGCAGAGCTGTGTCCTTGCTGGTTGGGAGAGGAGGGATCATTCTCCTCCTCCCCCTGGCCAGGAAGAAGCTGCGGGGCTATGTCTGTGCTGGCTGGGAGAGGCCAGGGGGAGATGGAACATTCTCCTTCTCCCACATTCCACAAAGAAGCTGCCGCAGGGCCATGGTGGGGTGCTGGCTGGGGGAGAAGGGAATGTTCTCCTTCTCCCCCTGGTGGTGCTGCCATGGCTGGATCTGGCCAGGGGAATGTCCCCCCTGGGGGAACACCCCACCATTGCCACTCTGATGTGCTCTGCTGCCGCCGAAGTTGCCCAAGAAAATTCCCCACCACCGGCGCAGTTCCAGGATGCACTGCCACCCCTGCCACTCGCCTCCCCCCCCCACTTACCTTTTACTGCTGCAGCTGCCACTACTGAAGCCACCCAAGAAAACTCCCCATTGCTGGGAAGTTCTGGGACGCACCACCACTGTTTGCCTTCTCAGCAAGAGCCTTCGCCACCCCTGCCACACACACCCAGGTATGGAGAGCCCCAGATCAGGACTCGGCACACAGGGCATTGCTGGAGCTGAGCGGGCTGGCCTTCCCCTCGGCCACCAGCTGCATGAGGAAGGTTGGCCAAGGTAAAACCAAACCACTGCCCAAACAAGAGCTGCCAGCAGGGATGGGCAAGGCTGCAGGGTGAACTGGCTGGAAGTTGTAAATCTTCCCAAAAGAGAGAGGGGAGGAAGTTCCAAAGCTGTCCAGGATGATTTTATAATAAGAGAAGACCTAGGTATAGTTTTATTAGATAACCTTTCCTAACAAGACTGATTTTTGCATGTATCACTGTTGGTCTCAATGAGACGCATGCTGCTTTTTTTGGTGGCTATGACAGTTAATCATTGCATTGCTTAAATAGTTTGTTAAGTCCCCAATCTTTTCTGAGAGCAAGATAATTATG
Organism: Laticauda laticaudata; assembly: GCA_004320025.1. Classification (NCBI taxonomy): domain Eukaryota; kingdom Metazoa; phylum Chordata; class Lepidosauria; order Squamata; family Elapidae; genus Laticauda; species Laticauda laticaudata. Next base: position 3,900 of record BHFT01046195.1, on the reverse strand, counting down.
TTTATCAATTGCTAATATCACCCTCGCTGAATAAATCCCTTTGGAGCAGGAATTGGAATATCTGTTTAGATATTGCAGTTGGAGACTCTTGGGTTAAAAAGTTACAAGGCTGATGGTTACATATACATTGGAAGTTAAAAGGTGATTGAGGTGGAAGCAGATAAAAACCATCAAAAGATTCGTTGATCGCGAAAACAAGGTTTTATTGACGTGTCTCGCCAGAGACGGGTTCCCTCAGGCATTGAAGGACCCAGAGCAAAATTCAGGACAGCATTTATTATAACCCTAACTGTCCGTTCCTTCGTACGAGGGCTTGGCTCACATTCTTTCTGTTTTCAAATTGACCACATATATTTCAAATGTTTATGCTGACTCCTATCTAGCAAAGCAGTTACACGGTTTCTGACACCATCAGCACTTTATTACAATTCCTCATTTGTTCTAGCCTATAGTTTGTTTTTTTTTCTTGTGCACAAACTGGAACACTTTCTTATTTAGCAGAGCTACTGAGTTTGAGACACATTCCTTATTTAATTCAATGGGTCATCCAACATGACTTCGGTTCTGCTCACAATCGCCCCTTTTTCTTTTTCCACTCTTGTCTCAAACTCAAGTAGCAGATCCTCTGCTTCTTTCAGAGTGGATTTCTCTCTGACACATCATTAGAGGTTCTGCTTCCTGCTTTCTTCTCAAATCTTGAACCCAAGGAATTTTACCTTATTTCTTTCCTCACCATTGTTATTGGCACAGGGAGTTTCTGAACACACATCAACACACAATAAACAGCATATAATAATCAATATAATTCCCATTATGGTAGATCTAAACCAAGTGGAACTGGAAGCCAAGACCATGATTGCGCCCCACAGGTCTGGCAATGAGACTCTTTGTGATTAATAAGATTAGAACGAATACGTTGTGCCCATTTACTTTTACTGTCTTTGTAATAATTGGGTTTGGAAAATCATGGATGTATACACAGCAATGTGAATGAATCAGAGACACACCACACCACTCTTTTGTAGCTAATACAATGTCTAAAGCATACCTATTTTGTAGAGCAACCTGTCTTACTTCAGAAAGCTTGGTGTTGAATCATTTTAATATTTCTTTATTGTATCATTGAACATTGTTGCCTGGGTGAAGTTATTGTAGAATATGTGTATCTCGGTAGTTCATGGCTACTCCCAATGGTGTATTATACATCGGGAAGATTTGGGTCCAGATGTCTTCCGGGTAAGGGCCAGATTCTGAGTCTCTTTATTACGTATCCGGCTTCGGGGAAGACCATCAACGTTTATATATCACCGATATCACATACTCCGATTGTATATATGCCATCCACAGTAAGGGTGGCATGGTCTCCTGTATGCATATTTCCCAACACACAATACCCACCTAAAGTTTTCATAAGAATAGGTCTGTTGTGATGTTTCGGGTCCAATTGATCATTTCCTTAAAATGCAATACACATCTGATACTGATCTTGAATTAAAATAATCTAATTTATGATAACTCTTGGTAAGCTATATGGTTACTACAGGATTGATGGCATATCAAAAGTCTTATTAGATTTTTCCCCCTCTAAAAGGAGCCCTCTAGTTCATTTTCTCCTAAAACACACATACGCCGTTTCCCTTAATATGAACACAAAAATCCTGTGTTATATTTCGTTCTACACCATATTTTTCTGTCCCGTCCCCTGGTGGTCTTAAGTCTGTTCTGATCCCAGTGGAATTGCATGTAGGATTAATCCTTCAACTGCTGTTCTTCGCTGGCATGTGCATCATTAAACCAGCAATTGGTGAATGTTCAAGGAATGTGAGACGCTTCTTGAGATACTTTATGAACACATTGTCATCCCACAAGTCTGTTCCCAGAGTCACCCTCAGGTCCAACATATTGTGAACTTCTTTGATGTAATAATGTTAAATATAGTTGCAACAATTAGCCCCTCTCAGAGTTCAGCCGATATCTCCATGGTGGTTTCTGCTGGCTATTTTTTCAGGTTACCTGACTGCCGTCACTGGGGATTGCCTTCCAAGGTTTCTCAGGTTCCGGTGCTTTTCTTGACTCTGCCTGCTAATGCGTCCAGCCTCTTTACCACGAGTTCAGTTTGTCCAGTAGCACCTGGTACGGACCTTCCCAGCGAGGTTGCAGTTTTTTCACTTCTCCAAGTCTTTTACTCAGGGACCAGTTCACAGCCTCATGTGGTGGGTGTTGGCTACAGCAAGAGGTGGTCGTTGCAAAAAAACCAAACAGTCCCTGTTTGTTAAGACGAAAAGTCAAAGACGCGAGACAGTGCCAAGCAAATATTCTGAAAGGAACAAGTCCCGTGAACCTCTGGTATGGGGATTGCCTAGTTTGGGGCCAAATGGGTCCTCCGCATCGAGCATTACAAAGTGAGAACTCCTGTGTCTTTGCCTTGGACAAGAGTTCTGGATCTGGGCAGAGCTACAGGGAAAGATCCTTTGTCCAATGGAAGCCATTTTCAAGTTGTGAGTTTGGGTACAAGTGTTTCTGTCAATTCCCAAGATCCCCGTTGCTTTCTTTTCAATTTTTCCACTGGATTCAGGCACATCGCATGCGGTGTGGTAATTCAAATTCTTCAACCCCAACACACCTCCATTACCCTTTGCAGAACCTTTTGGAGATGAAATAGAGCCCTTCTTCGTCTGAATCTATTGCTTCCATATTCCATATATCGTGGGATAATCTGTTCTAGTAAGAAGTCTTGGGTTACTGTCGGGAGCTGTGGCTGCTTCTAGTGGGATAAGCTCTAACCCACCCCGGTTATTCGTTGATCTTTGATCACAAGCAACGTATTTCAAACCCCCTTTTCTGGGCAACCAGTGAAATCAATTTGTGCTCTCTGAAAGACAACCGACACAAGGGGTCTCCTTCCATCTCTCTTTCTTGCATGCCAGCTCTTCTTATTTACTTTTCGAAACAAGTCAAAATTTCACGAAACGATAACTTTCACAGTATATTCTTTCAAAGTAGACACACCAAAGGAGCGTCAGATGCTCTGAGCTTACCATCGACATTCCCTCAGACTCCAATAGTGAGGTTTAACGGACATGCAAGGCTCCGTTCCGCAATGTCCTCCTTCATGAACTTTCTCCAATGATTCCCCTCATCGAACAATGGGTACACCACATCTCGCACACTCACTCCGACGTCTTCCTCTCCTCTCTGGGGTTTGTGACACACACTCCTTTTCTCGTCAACTTTCCTTTTCTCTGGCTCGCCATTCCTCCCTCTCAATCGTCCTTTTCCAGTATTTGGTTATAGGATACCATTACCAACTTCTATTCTCCCCTGCAGCTTCCTTCGACATTCTGGTCCACCATTCGGTTTCCCCACACCTCTGGTTGTGTTCCCCTATCTGATGTGCATTCAACATGGACAATTGATACTCGCTGGGGACGTTGCAGATGCCTCTAAGGGCTTGTTTTCTACTAACTGGCACTTGCTATATTGCTTCCCCTCCCTTGATATACCTCTTCTCTTTCGCAGATTTTCCAACGTGTGCACCACCCCCATGCATACTTGGAATCAGTCAATTTGTTACTGTTTCCATCCCCAGGCCAATTCGCAAAGGCTCTGGTCAGGGCAAGTAATTCAACATTTCTGGGCTGACCAAGCGCTGGGAATGGACCCTTTCTCTATTCCTCACTTCCCCAGTTACTATTGCCACCCAGATTTTCGGCTTTCCATTTTCCAACCCTGCTAGATCCATCTATCACAACCACCTCTCTCCCATTCTCCAATGGAGTCTCTTCAAGTCCTACTCCTAAACCTTCGTCATGAGATCCACACTTGCATAGACAATATGGTCTTTTCCGTTCCCACGACTGCCTTCTCCCCTCCAAGATTCTTGCTGTATTTAGATTCTTT
>BHFT01046194.1:0-42783 GCA_004320025.1 Laticauda laticaudata | reverse complement strand
TCTACACCAAAAAAAAAAAAAAAAGCCATCTGTAGCTGGGCTGGATTAAAAGAACAGAAGTTAAACAGTATGCGTACGTCATGGCATTTGCGTGAGAGATTTTATTACGGAATGCAGGGTTTTTATGGCAAAAGAGGTTTGTTTTAGCAAGGGTGTGTGTCAAATCGATCGCAGGATCCGATAGAATCCATTCCAGTTCAGTTTGGAATGAAATTGTGGACTGGGCACATGTTTGAAGAGTTTATACTATTCAGGTTAGTTCCAAGCAGCAGTGATGTACAGAGCATCTGACTATGGTAGAAAATGCAATTAAGAATGTTGGTTTTTGAGTGCCTGAGAATTCTTCAAAGACAGACATCCCCAAAACACATAGGTTATCCCTCCACATTGAGCAGGTTGTGTAGAGATTTGTTGCAAAGCAGGGCATTAAGGGAACTGACAACATACATGAATCTCAGACTCCCAGGAAGACAGTAAATTTCTCAGACCATGGTCCTTGGATAGGGTGTTTCCTTATTCTGTTGGCACAGAAGGTGTTGATTTCCTGGGCAAGCAAGCATTGGCGCCGAGAATCCAGAATAATGGCCCTTTCTTTTTAGCTAGGTAAGAACGTGTTTATATCTATATATATCTTCTCCAGGGTGATCTATCTCCAATTTGGTTTTTCTAGGCTATATACCCACATACCTGGAGGGTCCTAGGCAGTTTCTGAGCTTGGTTGTTTTCTTGCAGACATTTCATGACCCAACTAGGCAACATCATCAGTGCTAACAAAGAGGGTTCTCAATTTATATTCTAGTGACTTGTCTTGGGAGTCATCTTGGAGATTCTTCAAGGAAGTGCCAAACCAAGCTCACTGTAAACAGCCCAACCAAACAACCTCCAAGACAGACAGACAGGGCAAGCCACTAGAATATAAATTTGAGAGCGAATGCCATTCCCTTGTCGCATTGATGACGTTACTTAGTTGGGTTATGAAAGGTCTGCAAGAAAACAACCAAGGCCAGGGAGCACTGAGGAGTCCAGTTCAACTCTGAGCTACAAATATTTTTCTTTTTCGGGACTCCATTTCTATACCCAAAAACCTGCTTTTAACTCGTGTTTTCATTGTCATGTTTCTTGGGAGGAGGAAGCCTTGCCCAAGGTATCCCGTTTTATTTAGGCCTTTATTTATTTTGCAGAGAGGCGGGCAGTCCTGTTCCTGAAGTTGTTTGGCTGGAAGGGGCTTGTCCCTCTGACTCATCCCTGTGATGTGGGATGCTTGGCTCAAGGGCTTGTGTGGCTTGGCCAAGAAACCATGTTTTGGGCCGGGGATATTTTCATGGCGAGCCAGAGTTGCTTTCCAAGGAGGAAGGGAAGGAGGTGGTTGGTGGTTGGCGGCTCAGCCTGTTGAGCCCACCCTGCGTTGGGGGTGGTAAACCAGGATTTGTGGTTTAAGCTTGGACAAGCCAAGTTCTTTTGGGTGTGGGGGGGGGGTGCAGGCAGCTTGTTTTCCGGACAGGGGAAGACTCCGTTCTTCCAAACCCGGCTAAAGCCAAGCCCCGCGCAGGACTCGCACGGGGGACCGGGGAGAGAGAGGGGTCGCCTTGCAGGAGGCAGAGGAGGGCGCGCGTGCCGGCCCGGGAACAGCCGCGCGAGGTTTGTTTTGACAGCCGGGTTCTTCCTCTTCTCCACACCCCCTCCCTCCGGATCCTGACTCCAGGCCCCGCCCCCTCCCAGCCAATAGAAAAGCGGCTCGAGCCAAACAAGCGGCGGCCCGGCTGGGCCCCGCCCCTCCCTCCGCCGCTCGAGCCAATCGCCTTCTCCCGATTCTCTCCGGGCCTCGCTACGCCCTCCCTCCCTTCCCAGGGTTTGTTATGGTCCGGCCTCGTGCCGCCGGCTGCCTTCGTCACGCGGCTGAGCCTCGCGCCGCCCCTTCCCGCTCGTCTCCCCCCCCTCCTCCCTCCCTCCCTCGGCCTCGTGCTTCTTCCTCCCCCGCCCACTCGTCCGCGCGCGCCCTTGCAGGCGGGCTTCTGATTGGCTGGCGGGAAGAGGCGCCCTGCGTTCTCTTTCCCCCCCCCTCGCTTTCCCTCATTACTTTTCCCTTCAGGCCTTTTGATCCTCGACTGAGGCGAAGGGAAAAAAAAATCCCTTTCCCGTGAAGGGATAAAACCGGCCCGCGGCGGGTTGCCGAGGTCAACCTTGGCTTCTTGGTAGGCTGCTGAAAAACCGCAGCCCTTCGTCGACCCCTCGCGGGCCTCTTGAAAGGCCGGACTCACGGACCCATAAGCCGCAGCCGTTCAGGGCGCCGGGGGAAGGAAGAGAACTTTCCTGAGGCCCCCTGTCAGAACAGTTGGCCATTTAACTCTTTTAGGACAGACTGCAGTTTCACAGGGAAAGGGTTCGCAGGGCTGGCGGGTGAGGTTAGGAGAGCTGCAACTGCCAGACTTCTGCCTGTCAAGGAGAGGCAGCTAAATAAGAGTTTTAGCACGGTTTTTTCTAATAATGTTTTAATCTGTGTCGTTGGAACGTTTTAATTATTATTTACTTGTTTTATAACTTGTAAGCTGTCAGCTTGTAGGAGATAAGATGGGATAATAATAATAATAATAATAATAATAATAATAATAATAATAATAATAATAATAATAATAATAATAGACTTACAAATTGAAGTTGAGCAACTTTGGAAAAAGAAATAGTGTGTTTATCCCAATTGTGATTGGAGCCCTTGGAGCAATACCAAAAGGGCTACCTCGCTATTTGGAAATTCTGAATATATCAGACTTGAATACCCTGATTCTACAAAAAACCACCCTACTTGGAACAGCTTATATTATCCGACACTACCTGAATAGTTCCTAGGTCCTTGGTTAGGACTCCCATCTGTTGAGCTACCAACCAGCCCCAAAGGCTGTGAATCTCACCAAAGATTAACCACAATAAATAATCATAATCATTAGCACCAATCAATGGTATGTACATACATTTTTAAATGTTCAGTTGATTGAGTTTCATGTTTATTGAATGAAAAAGTTAATATAATAACTATAACAAGAACAAAATATGGGTTGGAAATAGCAGGGGTGGAATCACAGCCAGGTGATTTTGGCAGATCTTGAAAAATTGTTGAGTTGGGCTTGTGTTGCATTGGGATGGAAAGGCCACTTGGAGATCACAGTGGGGGGGGGAAGTCCCTCCTGGATCAGAGCAGCAAAGGAGTTGGAGTTGTTTGTAAGAAAGCATGAATGTGTCCAGAAGGTCGTCAGGAGAGAGAACCTGGCAAGGTAGCACAGTGATTAGAGTACCGTACTGCAGGCCACTTCTGCTAACTACCCGTTGCCTGCAATTTGGCAGTTCAAATCCTACCAGGCTCAAGGTACCTCATAGAATCATAGAGTAACAGAGTTGGAAGGGACCTTGGAGGTCATCTAGTCCAATCCCCTGCTCCAGCAGGAGAATCTATTCCAAAGATTAGCCTCTGCCTAGGATCGAACTCACAGCCTCTCGATTGTGAGGCGAGAGCTCTACCTCTAGGTCACAATCAAGAGGTTGACCCATCCTTCTGAGGTGGGTAAAATGAGGACCCCGATTGTTGGGGGCAAGACGCTGACTCTTAGAGAGGGCTGTAAAGCACTTTAAAGCAGTATATAAGTCTTATTGCTATTGCTAAGGTGGCAGAGCCTTCCAACTTTGTTTTAACATGAAGCAAGTTAGGAGAGCATTACTATCAGCAGAATAGGCTGTCAGAAACCCCTGGGCTGTAGGCTGGTATGTGAAGTCAGAACATGACCTGGAAGAAGATGGTGACAGACAATTTCCATTGTTTTTTCAAGAAAACATCGTGGGTGTAGGTAAGAAGTCAGCGGGAGTTGCTCTCAATGCAGGAGAGGTATTAGAAAAAAACTTTGGTTTACCTGAAAGAAATATAATCTTTTTGCTTGTGCAATAAGAATGCTTCACTGACAACAGTGGGAGTTAAAGGTCATCGCTTGTAGAGTGACCTGTTGCAAAAATCCAATGACAAGATGGCTTTGAGGAGATCCTTTTGCTGCCATCTGGTGGTGTTTGGACATTTGCTGTCCAGCTCTTTAAATTAGCCCTTCGTTTTCAGATATCTTTCACAACTACAGTGGGATCTTTATTGCAGAAAATATAAAAACATGTTACTTTTGCTACTAGGGAAATTCTAACTATTTTCAATATATGCACTTTTCCCCCCTCCAGACGAAGCCATTTTTTTTTTGAAAAAGAATACCTGGTTGGTGCATATTTGTCACCAGGCAGGCCGATGGACCGATCCTGAGGAAAATAAAGGCTCATCTGCACTTTTACTAACAGTTGGGAAGAGGGCAGTTTGGCAGATGAGATTGTTAAGAAGTTGGGCATCCTGTTCAGAAGTTGGATAAGGACTGTAGATCTTGTAAATTTGGAGAAGTTCATGATAGGTAATGCAATCTATATATTCCTATCAGTATATGCAAATAGGCTGTCATAAGTACTTTTTTTAAAAAATAATATTTTTGGAATTTAGGTAGGAGGCTTCCCTGATTTTCCACTGGAGAAGAATGCTTCAATTTTGACGACATTGCAATTTTTTTTTCTTGGTATATCCAGTCTGTTAGCTTTCAGGTGATACAGAAAATTAGTTTTAGGAAGCAATTTATTGTGGATAAATTCTTGTCAAGATGGTGCTGTTTTTTCTTTCTGTTCTAAAGGCACTTAAAAGCTAATATTTGCAGTTGTTTTGGCCAGCTCCTTTTTGACTTAAGTAATGACAAGTCCATCAAGAAATTTGTTTTTTTGTATTTTCCGGCCCAATTACTGCTGTTAATATTTTTATTCATTTAAGAAATATTTTTTAAAAAAACTTGCCAGCTTTTGAAGTAGCTAGGGTTTTCTGCTATAATCAGTATCACCATACATAATGTACTGGATTGTAGCACCTTTATGGTTATGATGATTGGATTATTAAAGGGCCATAACAGCTATTGTGCTGTTTGTGAAATTATACACATATTTATCAATCTATTTACATAACAAATGCCTGTGGTTTCAGTTTGAGGAACTAAGCGCCTGCCAGGTTTTAAGAATGTTAAAGTAATAAACCAAAATCGTTTTGTTTTGCTTCATTTTAAATGAAGAATTCCAATGTCAGCTATCAGAGATGTAGACTGCAAAATCCAGGTGAACAGTGAATTCAGAAAGTTAAATTTTCTCTGTGATTATCCATGTTTTTGCAGCCCAGATTTGGTAACCATATCTAAAATGCAACTTGAAGGTAATAGTCCTTTTATGCTGTAAAGTAATCAAAATTTCCAACAATATGAGAACTACAGTATTGATACCAAGAAATCCTTCACCAAAAAGTATGTTTAACAAATAAATGCTGGCAGCAATATATAGTTCATCAGAGTTAAAAGTTTAAGATTTGCAAATTACACTGAGGATCAAGGCTCCAGCTGTGGTTGTTTAGAAAGCTGTTAATGCAACCCTGTGCCTTCTAAATCACAGCATCTAAAAGCTGACATAAAGCGATTTTCTCTTTTAAAGTTTGGTTTAATATCCAAATAATTATATATGTATGAAGGTAAAACACTTGATCCCACAGCAGTGTAAATCTGAGAAAACTAGCCATGTTGATTAAATCCTTACAACAGCATAGATAATACCAACTATGGTATCATTTATACGGCAAATAATACATATGTTAAGTGTCACATCTGAAAAGTTCTGTAATATCAGTAACTGACATTGGTTGGATTCATACATTACAGTAAAACAATGCAGACTACTGGTTCTAGGTGTTGCAGTCGATATATCTGGAGGCTACAGAGATACAGAGAGGGGAAGAATGAATAAACCAGGCTACAGAAATTGGATTGAAACCCAGATATTGAAAGCTGCGGTCTTAAGCTAATGCCAGGATAATGTCAATTGCACAGTGTCAGATAGGACAGCACTCCAGAGGGTTAATATCATTGCCCAGAAGTTCATTGCCCTCTCCCCTCTTTGGAAGAGCTTTATAGCTCCCGCTGCCTTAAGAAAGTTGAAAACATTCTCAAAGATCCATCTCATCCTGGGCACCCTTTTTTTTTTAACTATTACCATCTGACACTACAGAATAATAAAAACAATGACAAATAGGCTGAAAAACAACTTCTATCCCAGTAATTCAATTGGATTCTACTGTATAGTGCAATATTAATGTAATATCAGGGGGTTTCAATTCAATATATAGAATGAAGGATGTATGTTTGTGTTTATTTTCATAATCATAATATACACCAAAGATGGTATTTAATTTAGTTGTACGAGGTGCAGTGACAATAAAGTAAAGGAGGATTCAGAAATTGCTCAGACTTTCTGCCTTTCTGCTGAAGTAGATGATCAAACTGCAGACATCAGTTGAGGCTTTTCAGTGATAATCTTAGAGCAGCATTGATCTGCTACCTTGTTTCCTACATGAAAAAAATCTTCACTGATGAGTTAGTTTGGGGGGGGGGGAATGGGAGACAAGAAACTAATGCTTACTGAAAAGTAAAAATGATCTCCTATTTTACCCCAGTAGCCATTGGGCTCCTGGGAGCCTTCCTTCTAAGCATATTAACAATTCAGTGAATCTGCAACTGAGATCAGGCTAGGGTGGTTTTCAGGAGAATGCCAAAAACAAGTTATTTCCAGGGAAATGAGGGGAATTCTCATAATTTAAGCCGTGAGCCATTTTATACTTTTTACTCTGTTTTCATTTGTTGTTTGTGCCTGGTTTTCAACAGGATGTTTGACAGCATTATTTTTTATGCTCTTAGGTGTGTTTATAAATGTAAATAAATAACACATAGCCTTAAAAGTTCCAGTGAGTTCTGTTCTGGATATACAGTATGAGACAAAGAGTTTACCATCAATTCTATGGAGAGAGGCTACAAAGTATTTTCTTTCTTTTTTTCAGCAGCAGGGGTAAAAATCTTCAGCAGTAGATTTCACCCTGTTATGTAGCTGTTGGTGATAAGAGTCTTGCTCTGCCTTAAAAAAACAAAACAGCTGAAGTTGTTAACTCACTGGCTTGTCCTTTAAGGAAGTAGGGCAAAGCACAGAGGCCCGGTATGGGATAACTGAGAACTTAGTCATGTAAGTGGAAGGGCAATTTACCTATTAGGAATAGAATGTTCTGTACATCTTTCTCTGATGTTTACGCAGATGCTGTGAGCACTCCCACAGCAGAGGAAACCACAATCTTTAATGTGTCAAATTGCTGAGAAACCGACATCTTAATCCATTGGACTGAATTATATAAGAATAAAAGTCCAGTTCTAAAATCAGAATCATCAGATGCACAAGGAGAAATATTAAGAGATTTGTGGATCCAACCAATCAGTGGATCCAACTAAATACCATAAAATCCTGCAGCTTGTTTCCAGCTATATTCCACTGAGCCATTTTGGAAGCATCATTGGACTCCTTGGTACTCTGGGTTTGCACAACTTGCTATTAATAAGGTAAAATTGATTAGAATGCTAGTTTATGATTGTGTTGTGGAAACTCTTAGCAGCATATTGTGTGAGCCAGCTCTTCAAATATAGCCATTAATTGTTTGGAGAATCATGTTTTGTGAACACAGCAATTTTGTTTTCTTAACTTGGATTAACACATTTATATGAACCTAATTTTACTGATTCTGATTGTTTCTCTTTGATATCTTTAGAGCTTCCTCTGTTTCCTCATACATTGAATGACCTTTTTGGGGATTATGCCATCCTTTTTCAAGAGGGAAGTTCAAGGTTTAGAATTACGAAGAGTCTGGTAGCACCATTTCTGATCAGCACATTTGATTAAAAGGCATAAGCATTTGCCTAAAATTCAACTTGAAGCTTATGCCTTTTGTGGTAAAATTTGTTAATGAGAAAAGTTTGCATATTTTAATAAAAAGCTTACATATTTTAATAAATAGTGCTAGTTGCCAGACTCCAGATTTTTTTTTCTCCCATAGACTAACACAGCTCTAATGGTACAGGTTTGTAGAAGTACCAAAACAGTAAACCATTAATTTAAAAAATCCTAAAAGGGCAGAAAAGCCAAGAGGTCCAAAATGGACTGGTACATTGCTTAGTGATCAATGATAGCTTAGTATCTGTTATTAGGTAGGAAGTGTTGAGGAAGAGAGAAGAGAGTCATAATAATGGAAATAATTGATCTGCTTCATTTTGTTGAAGTCCACAGTGTTCATTGCCAATAGATATAGATTTGTCTCTTGTTTTACAGTAAAGCAATATTCAACTTTTGCAAACAGAATGATGTGCCTTTTTACATTTATGCATTTGAAAATTCTGACAGTAGAAGTAAAATGGAGAGGCTAACCCGTGTCTGAGATCCAGTAAAATTCATTTACCATATCTGATTTTTTTTATTTACCTTAGTAAAGTATTTTCTATCAAGGGCGGATGCTTTCTTGGAGTTTGCAAGGAATTGTTTTCATCAGAATGTGTGCCACAGATTGAATGGGAGGTAACCCCCTCCCATACAGTTGCCAGTTAAATGTATTCACAAATGTGAAACCAATTTAATAAATGTGTGATTTGTTCATGAACAATCAAATTAAGGGGGTGGGGACAGTAGCATTATAGATTCAAAAGAATGCATACCTAACATCCTATTAACCTGTTCACTTAACCAAATCAGATCACTTAACTATTCACATGACAAGCTAAGCCTCATTAATCTTAATTTTGGACTGCTTTTTAAAATTTAGAATGCTATGAGGATCTGGTTCAGAATTTAATGCCCATCAAGTTTGCTTAATTGAGTAACCAAGTTAAATCAGGCAGTAGTATTTCATGTCCTGTTAAAGAAAGGACCAGCTCAACATTTAATCACAGCTGTTCAATAATACAACCTGTTTGGGCTTATGGTATGTTGTCAGTGGATTCCCCAAGGGATCAACAACTTGTGAGTGTACAGGTGGGGCACAATTCACTCAAATAAATTCTGTATGAGTGTTTTGAAAATAAATAACCAAGCCAGTTCCGTATATCAGATCAATTTTATGTGGGCTTTGCCGTGCTTACATCAAAGCCACAGTCTCCTCAAACAAACTTTGGCTCTGAGTAGAAGAGGAAGTGTGAAACTTGATTGAAATTCAGAGGGCAGGAAAGAGCCAACCAGCCTACAATCCAGAGAGCATCCTTTTGATTGTCAAATAACAATTTTGGTGCCAAAATCAACTTGGGCGACCAGATGCAAAGATGAACGGAGTTCTTGTTCTTTTGGACTTGTTCTGTTAGGAGGCAGTCATTTTGCATGTTTAATTTGCCATGTGCTATGTGTGTGTATTTTTTTAGAAAGGGATAATTTGCTGATTTTTTTTTCTTTTAATAGTTAATAACAGGTAAAAAGATTCCTCTAGGCTTCCCAAGAAGCAAATGCATTGCTGGGAATATTGTTTGTCTTCTTGAGTTAATAAAGATGCTTCTTTTTCATCCTTCCGTTCCGTTCCTCCTCCCTTGCCCACATCGATAGGCAGACAATGCTATGCAAAGAAATGTTTCTCCAAACAGTTGCTTTATTATTCCATTGTACCGTCTGTGCCGTTGCTGAAAAGTCCAAAGTATGTAGTGGTGCTGAATTAATTAATGCAGTGAAGACAGAGTGTCTTTTATATTTCTGTATTAACTTTTTGTATTTCTCAACTGGCTTTATCTTTATCCATTGATTAGGTTTATTCTTTGGCACTCTTAATAACCAATCCCTTAAGAAGCGTCAGTTTGCCACTTGAGATTTCTTCAAGGTGCTTATTCTGTGTTGAATTTGTGGCGGGTTTGTGTAAAGTTTCATTTAACTGCTTGGAGCAGTGTTATTGTAATGATGCTCTAATCCAGGGCTGTCAAACTCCCGGCCCATGGGCCGAATGTATCACACACTGGCCACCCCCATGCCTGGTTTAGCGAAGGGGGAAAAGTCCTGATACATCATGGGACGTTGCAGTGATGAGGTGAGTTTGACACCCCTGCTCTAAACGGATGATATATTTTCAAGAAAAAACCTACTTACTGCTATAGTTTTAATAAGGCTGTGTCACAAGTGGAAAAGACAACATTTTGCTTGTCAGTTTGTATATCAGTATTTAAAAATAGTTTCTCATGTAAGCTGATTTGAAAATTATAAAAGCAGGTGTAAGTGCTGTATATTTTGTTTTTTGTTTTAAATATGCCTGGTCATTTGGTCTCAGCAGATAGTGCACTTGGCAGGCTGTGTCTGGATCTGGATGGGAGTTTAATGGGGGACCACTGAAAATCCCAAACTGTAAGCTAGACTGGGAAATTGAAAAACCATCCATAAAAAATGCAGTTGCAAATCACATGATTAGGAGGAGTTGATTCAAAGGAGAATTTATACAGTTTACGAATATATAGATAAAACTGGGATTTTAGCACATGAATACAGATTTTATAATAAATGAATACATGGCAGCAAGTGGCAGTATAAGTAGTTCTCAACTTACAACAGTTTACTTAGTGACCATTCAAAGTTACAACAGCACTGAAAAAAGTGACTTATGACCATTTTTCACACTTACGACCATTAGAACATCCCTGGCGTCACATCATCAAAATTTGGATGTCTGGCAACTGGTTCATATTTATGACAGTTGCAGTGCCGTGGGGTCATACGATCACCTTTTGCAACCTTTTGACAAGCAAAGTCAATGGGGAAGCCAGATTCATTTTACAACCGGGTCACTAACTTAACAACTACAGTGATTCACTTAACTGTAGCAAGAATGGTCATTAAAGGAGGCAAAATTCACTTCATAACTGCCTTGCTTAGCAACAGAAATGTAGGACTCTTGTGGTTTTAAGTTGAGGATTCCTGTAGCACCTCATTCTCTGGAGTTAAGAAACAGGCAGGCCTGGATCTGATTGGTATTTAGAAGGAAGACCACTAGGAGATACCAGGTCTGAAACTTCTATTGCTTAATCAGAAGAAGATATTTCCAGTCAATGGTAAATTGCTTGGAATCGTTGCTAAGAAAGTTAAAAGAATGGACCAATGAAGTGATCAGAAGCTGAGTGTGACATATGCCCTTATTTTATAATACTCATTCATTTTAGGGTCCACCCTGAAGGAGGAACAAAGGAAATGATTTTATATTGCATTGCACCACAGATCCAAAGCTTTCCCCTAATATTTATACTGGACTCCACAGTGGACTCCACAGTCTGTTACCTTGAGTATTAGGCATTCATGAAATTTTGTTATACATTATATTTATATAAATATTATATAACTTACAGCTGGACAACTAACTACAGTACTTAATGGCTTTCCCCCCCAATAATATTACATATATAATTTTTGACATTGTCACTGTTATGGATGCTGTTGATTAGCAGTTAACAAATATAAAATATTTACTATTGGAATAAAATTCTGTATCTTGGTGATGTTGTGCACCGACCTCACTCTTCCAAGAAGTTTTCATTTATTTTTTGCTTTATAGATTCATTCCACTTAAAAGGATAACAGCTTAATTGCCTCCATTTGGAAACATTTTCAAGCATCATGTTTATGTATTCCAAAATGTGTCAACAGGCCATTTTCCAAAAATCTGATAGCAAAAAGACAAAAGCAATCCTTCGATTTACAGCAACCATAGCTAACATAGGGCAAATATTTTTTAAATTTCTTTTTGTTTTGTGGAAAAACTTCTTTAATAATTATATGTTAAGAAAATAATTCCTGGATATCTTCAGTGTGGTAGTTTTTTATGCACCTGAAGATTGATATTATGTCTTCCCTATATCTTTTTTTTTTTTAAACTCCAGACTGGATGTATACCAAGTCCTTCAACCTGCCCTCAAGCCCTTTTATGTGAATCTATTCTAACCTGTTATTTTTCTTCTGAAAATGTGCTATACATAAAAGAAAAATGTAGCAACATTTTTTTTTTACAAAAGACTCAGTAAATAAATAAATGGATAATTAAGACTGCAGAAAGAATAACTTCAACCAGCCTCCTTTCCATAGAAGACCGTAGGTCAGAAGGAAGGCTGGGAAGATATCTGCAGATCCCTCACATCCTGGATATAAACTTTCATTTCCTCCCCTTGGGATGGCATTATAGGGCATTGAAGGCCAAAAGAATTAGACACAGACAGTTTTTTCCCCTCTTGGGCCATCAATCTACTGAGCACCTAATTTTCACATTGCTGTCTGCATATTTATCCATGTAGTATAGCTGCAGTGTTATCCTTATTATCTTTACTACTCCCTCTTGTTGGTATCATGATAATGATGATGATTATCATTATTCTGTGGCTTTGTATGTACATGGAGAACTTCTGCACCAGAGACAAATTTCTTGTGTGTCTAATCACACTTGTCCAAATAAAGTATTTGATTCTGTTCTGTTTTACTCATATTCAAAAACATAATAGGTACTTCAGAATTGAAACAGCTAAGGGCCAAATAGGGACTAAAACGAGCATTGCTTCATGGCAATACAGCATTTACTTCTGGCAGTAAAGGGTTCTAAAGAGAGTATCCAGACAAGGAGTTCTGAAGCTGTTCTTGGTTATGCCCCTTGCATCTTTAAATATGAACAAAGATCTCTGAAGCTTTCAGGAGAAAGTTCATTCTTTACCCTTATATAATAGCATTTATTCTCTCTTTGTTTGTTTTGATTAAGATTCCTTCACTTGGATAGACGGCCTTTCTGCAATAGAAGTCACTGTTGATTTTCTATCTGAAACAGCTGTTTTAAGTTCTACATTCAAAATCTGGCTACTGTGCCCTTTCCTGTCTTTCCAAAATTCTTTCCTCTCCAGTTATGGTTGTCACACCATAAATCTTGGATTTATAAGTGAAATACTCAGATTCATGTGACTGCTTTGGAATGTTGAGTCAACTCTGAGTCAGCGCATTAAATATTAGAGCAATGTTAAAACAAATGAAGGCTATAACATACTAGGTTTGGTTGAAGGTCTAAGGTTCCATTGTTGTGAGCATCAACTATCGGTTTCTCTCTTAGGATGTTTGACCTCAAAGAGATCCAATAAACAGCACTAGGGTCAACAGTGATGTTAAACTGTTCTTTGAGAGCCAACATGAGCCAACACAACATGTGTGTGATGTAGATCCAGATATTCAATTGTGATCCAGTGTGTCACACATAGGTGGCCAATTGTACTTTATTCAATGAACCATGGTTAAATCAAGTCTGGAACTGGTGCATTATGCAAATCCAGACTTTGCAACTAGTGAGTTGCCTGAAGTTAAATATGTTATTGAAAAGAGGGTAAGGCAGAAAGACATGTATTAACAGTGCTCTTCTGCCTATTTTCCTTAGTATTTCTATGACAATCTATCACTGTATCTTGAATCAACTCCTGTTTTTTTATCTTTTATAGTCCAATAATTTCTAAGATCCCTCATTGAGGTCATTAAATAGCTTGATTGTTAGGTATTTCTAAGCTCTAGAATTTCCTTGTGTAGGAAGCTCATTCTTACTTCCTTAAGCCTTCCTTAATTTTTGGAAGGTGTGACAGCTTTCTCTTTTAAGTAATCCATTAATGTACACCTTGTTGCAGTTGCTATTTGACTTTTTAAATATACTTTTTAATTGAAAGTTTTAAAAGCAATAATAAGAATTAATATGAACGAAATAAAAACAGAAAACAAGAAAGAAAGAAATAACTAAAAAAATTAGAAGTGCAATAAGAAAACAGGGAAAGATATAAGTATAAAGAAATAGCTTCCGATATTCTTTACGGTAGTTATAAGTACAGCTATATTTTAACCTTTCTCTCTAAACTTGCATCATGACTCTCTTCTTTTTTATCATCTATCCTTTCTAATTGCCAAAACCATAAATCACCAGCTCATTTTTTTCAGTTTTACACAAAAAGTCCACAGAGGTTTGCATCTACCAATAAATAGGTATTGTCTTTTCTCTAATCAGTTGGTTCACTCCATCCAGTTCGCCCTGACTCTACCCCAAACAGTAGTTACCTTGGTGATGGCAGTCAGTTGCTGTTGGGTGCTCTCTTCTGGAGTACACTATTTGTCCATGCTCCTTGTGTAGCCTGCAACTCTGGGTTTTCCTTGTGCTGTTCCATTCCTGTACTGTACTGTAATTGGCTTGGGAGGCAAGAGGAAGAGCCGCAGCCTAGAAAATGGCCTGATAAGAGAAATCAGAGTCCAAAGGAGGGATGAGAGTGGACGAATTGCCTCAGAAGGGGCTCGCCCCAATTCTCCAGAAAGTAAAGGCATGGGAGGGAGAGGAAGAACGTTCAGACTTGCAAAATTTTGTTACTGTAAAAACCAGCATTAGTGTTTATGGTTTTAGTTTCCTCTCTGGCGTATCTTGAAAAGCTGACAGGCACTAACCCCAAGTTGCAGTCCTGCTTAGTTTCTTATTTTTTGCTTCTAGATCCTGCTACGTGTTTGCAGTGAAAATTCACTTTTGTGTTGAGCTTTACTGTAGATTGACATAAAGACTGATACCAAGCCTTGGTTGATAACGGAAAATCCCTTTTCCAGCTCAGTAAATTTGTGCCAGCCTCTGGCAGCAGTTGAAAATCGATTTGCCACTTATCTACTTTCGGTATGCTTTTTGACTTCTACCTGTTCTCAACAATGTTGTTGGGTGGAGGCTTGTCAGGATGATCCTATTTAGCCTGTGAGGAAAGAAAATGTCAAACAGATGTTACAACTGTTGAAATGTCAGCTTCCTTCCAGACAGGACGTGAAGAACACCATTAGCAAACATACATTGAGAGGTAGTGCCTTCTTATATTTGAGATCCAAGTTTCTTAGGTGGTCTGATGGGTGAGATTTTCTGAGCGGCTTTCCATCATTTTGCACCTAAGTGGAATGCAAGAAGACTCCTTGGGTAAATTTGGAAGCAGCTCCTAAATTAGAGTAATCAATGTGTTGTTGTCTCGAGCACATCAGATTGTTTGCATAAGGATCACATAGAACAACAGTTGATTAGTAAAATAAAGTACATTTGAAAAATGATGGGTTTGTTAGAGCAACCTTTCTCAACTGGATTTTTGCTGGCCCTGCAAGAGGTTGTAATTGCAAAAAAATAAACATTACGTTTGAACTGAGATAATTAATATTCTCCCTGAGCGACTTGGGAACCAAACAAAAAGGATTGGCTTAAGATGACAAAAATAAACATGCACAGAAAAAGTACTCTCTTTTCAAAAGAACATTGACAATTATTATCAGATTATTATATGTACATTTTACTGATCATAGTAATGTGTTATAAGTTATAGATACAGGTTTGAGAGCAGAAAATTATTTCAAGAAGTCATCTGGGGTACAAAGGTTGAAAAGGTTTAGAAGGTAACTTAAATACCATTAAAGGTTTAAAAGGTAATTTAAATAGCATTAAATACAAGGCTGCAGTGTTAAGTACCTATCGCTAGATGGATGCAGAGACCATACTGTAGTGCAGTTTCATTGTCCCTTCTAGTAAATGTTCTAGTAGATGTTAATAATATAACTACTTAAAATGATAGCCTGCTTCTGTGTGAACTGGTTCAATCCATCCTTTGATGTAATGTTCTAATACATTATGTGAATTTTGTTGTATGTATACTGTGTACAATGACAATAAAGAATTCAATTCATTAGGGATACAGTATCATACCTGGGCTTCATTAATCCAGATGATCACCTGGATCAGGAGTTCTTAACCTATATTTCTGTGAGGTTGAGTAGTTAAAAGAATGACAACTTCGTTTTCATTAACCTTTGATGGAAATGTAGCTTTTCATTCAATAATGTATACAGGCAGCACAGTTATTTATGCCTTTCAATAAATCTCTAAGTCTACCCTAAAATAAGGTATTGCTATTAATTTAATGGAATAATAGATATATTTTTTTACTGTTACATGTGATATATTTTAGTATTTTGATAACTGTATTTGAGGATAATTGATGTACTTTGTAAGATAATCCACATGTATTTTATTTATGCATTTAAATCTATTCCTTTTTAAACAAGGGTTCCTTAGATTTCACAATTCTCTGAAGAGGTCCATAGTAGCATAAATAGCTTAAGAACTCCTGACCTACATGACAATTATATTTTTCTGTATCACTGTTGCCACCTAGTGATTATTTGGATATTTGCAACTCAGATTAATAGCCTGTGATTTGCCATTTTCAGAGGTGAAATGCCTTTTTATGGCAGGTTGTATAAACAAGTCTCTATCCTTAAAGGAACTGTCCATCATCTATTTTTTAAATCCCCAGAAATGATCTTTTCTTCAGTTATTAATAATGATGCTATCCATTTAGTTGTGTCTTGGCAATTCTGTGGACCAACTCCACTTTTTCCGATTTTATCTTCCTTTCAGTTGTTTTATACTGTGGCTGGTGTTGGTTTTGATAGTGTCTAGGCACCGTGTTTTTTGGTGACCGTCTTTCCTTTTACTACTGATCACTCTGAGCATAACCAAGCATAACTGCTTTTCCAATGAGTTTGTTCTCATGACATGGCTAAAATAAGCAAGGTGGAATTTTTAATTTTTTCCTTTCAGCAATATGTCTAGTTTTATATGTTCTAGTACTGGCTGGTTTATCACCTTTTACTATCTAGGGAATGTGCAAGAGCCTTCAACACCACAACTTAAGTGATTTGATTTCCCCCTAGTTTTTTCATGGTCTAACTTTCACAACCATAAGTAACAATGGGAAACCTGATAAAGTGGACTAATCTGCATTTAGTTGCCAAGCTGATGTTCTTGGTTTTCCATATTCTATTCATGTTTATCATTGCTGTATGACCCAGTTTGATTCGAAACTTTATTTCTAGACTCCATTTGCTGCTTCAATCAATCTGCAATCCTGAGAAATTCTTGCACACATTTGATGTCTTCACTGTCAATTGTTATTTCAAATATTTCTGTTTTTTTCAGTGGTCATGAGCTTGGTCTCTTTTGACTGTTCAGGAACAGGCCACATTTCTCATTTTCTTCTTTCATCCTTTTGATCAGAGGTTTCTGAGAGAAGAGTTGTGCCATCAACATATTAAGGACTGTTGATGTTCTTTCTCCAATCTTTGCTTCAAATTTTAATTCTTCAACTTCCAACTTCCTTACGATCACTTTGGTATATATATTGAATCAGAAAAGTGAAAGAGTGCAACCTTGCCAGACTCATTTCTCTAAGCGTGAACCAATCAGTGTTTCCATATGGTGTTTGCACAGTGGCTTCCTGATTTGTGACAGCACGACTGCATCATGTTGACCAGATGTGTTGGCACCTCAGGCTTCTAGAGCTTTCCACAACTTGTCATTATCAACACAATGGAACACTTGTAGTCAATAAAACAGATGTAGATTTTTTTTTATATTCTTGAGATTTTCAAGCATATGCCATGACTCCTTCTGAAGCCAGCTTGATCATCTGGTACTTCCCTTTTGATGGCTGGTGCCGGATGATCTTAAGGAGAATCTTGCTTAGGATGAGAAATAAGGGCAATTTTGTGGTAATTGGAACAATCCTTGGAGTCACTCTTTTTAGCAATAAAATGAACCATATTCATTTCCAAACCTGCAACCATATGTTCATTTCCCAAATTTTCTAGCACAGGGCTGTGATGGTTGTAATGGTGCTGGCCTAGACAGTTCTGTGAGGATGGTATCAACATTTTGGCCCTTGTTTGTCAGTTGCCTCAGTATCCTCACAACTTCCTGAAGGATGGCTGCTTCTATTTCTGCTTCCCTTTCCTCATCATTCTGAGGAGGTTGGGCCTCTTTATTGCTGGCATACAAATCTTCTCTATATTCTCTCCATCTGTCCTTGACACTTCGTTGAAAGACAATTCTTTCCCTTGCTTGTTTGCAATGATGTTTTTATGAGCAGTAAATGGTGTTTGGATCCTTTTGACTTGTACAAATGGATTCCTGATGTGGCCCTTCATTTTTCTTGCTGCTTGCTACGCTAGTCCTAGTAAACTTAATTTGTTTTTCGTTACTGTTCTCTTCGAATCTGCATTCAGTCTCCTTTTGTTCCCATTTGCCTGCTGCTTTTCTTTGTTCAACTATTCTGATTAGTTTCATCTGGGAGCCGCTTACATTTTTTCCTCCGGCTTCTTGTGCGTGTTCAACTGTTGTTTTAACTATTGTTGATTGAACTTCTTGCCACATTACGTTGGGCATCTTCCCAGCAGTGTCCAGCAGTTCAAACTCATTTTCATCTCAATTGCAAATGTGGTAGGGATTTTGGTGGTATAGTCTTTTTTGATGCTCTATAATTTGATTTTACCAACAATTCGTAATCTGAACTGCAGTCAGCGCCTGGATATGTCTTGACCGCTATGACAGGACCATCAGTGGTTGCTTAGGATGTAGTCAATCTGATTACAGTGCAGTTTATTCTGTGACATCAAATATATAAGTGATTCCTGTTTGAACCAGGAATTCATGATTCAAATTTGGTTTTCATGACAAAATCGAATCAAACAATTACTTCCTTCTATTGTCCAAGGCTGCCATTGATGCCTGCTTTTGTTTGCTTGCCAACCTTTGCATTACAATCACCCAGTATTTAAATAATGTCTTTTTTTAGGCACTTGCTTCAGAGTTTTGTCAATGCTGGCATTGAAACCTTTTATTTCAAGCTCTGTTGCATTAATTGTTGGGGTGTAGATTTGGACTCCTGGGATTTTGAAGGGCTTGGCCCCAGTGAAGGGTTTCAGATTTTTTTACTACCGATTCTATGAGAGTGTGTTTTGCGTGCGTGCGCAGTGTGCAAAATACACCAATTTCAAGCTCTACAGCTTACCTTCTACAGCAACCCCGGTAAATAAAACAGCTGAGGTGCAGAAATCTACTGTGCCGCGCAAACAGGATAGGGCAGGTATGGGTGGGCGGGGCCAGTTGGTTATGGGAACTATCTAATGTATCTTTATGCAGTATGGACTCTGTTTTCACCAATGGCTGCATTAGCGTGGGATTTTTTCCTGCTGAATTTGCCTCAAGTGCATCATGAATGATTTGACTACTTATTGTGGGTTTTTGTTCTTGTGAAATACAGGTATTATTTGACTTAAAACAGTTCTTCTAATGACTGTTCAAAGTGACTTATGTCCGTTTTTCACATTTAACAACTATAGCAGCATCTCCATGTGATGTGATCAAAATTCAGATGCTTGGCAACTGACTCATATTTATGATGGTTATAGTGTCTCAGGGTCATGTGAACACCTTTTGCGACCTCACAAGCTACGCCAATTGGGAAGCCATTTCATTTAATAACCATCTTACTAACTTAACAGTGATTTGCTTAACAGTTGTGGCAAGAAAGGTCATAAAATGGGGCAAAATTCACTTAACAAATGTTTTGCTTAGCAACAGAAATTTTGGGCTGAGTTGTGGTTGTAAGTCGAGGACTATCTGTACCTTCTGGCCTGTACATCCTACAATTGGGCAGCATGTCTGATCCATTTGAAAACCTTTCCATAAAAATCTCTTGGCAAGGTTTTTACAAGGTGAGTCTCCAGGTCTTATCTCAACCTACCTCATTTATCCAGGTTTGGCTTCATTTATTAATACGGTATGCAACATTAAAGTATTTTAAATTTTTGTGCCACTGCAATTAAGAGTCACAGGGATAGATTGTATTCTGCTAACCAGGAGTAGCTGAGGGTTTTAAAGGCCTAGTTTTCTGCAAGTGACATTTCTAGCTCATTCAAACTTCCTTAATTAAGTTTCTTGATTAAATCTAATTTGGTTGTTCCTTCAACATGCTATGTTATAAACTATGTTTTTCTAGAACTGTATTGCACTGAATTGGTGTATTGAGACCCATTGAATCACAATGACTAAGTTCACATGAGATGCTGAATCAGATTGTGACAGCGCAGTATGTAAACCCAGCCACTGTGCAGTATATGCAGCATATAATGGAACTATTTAAAGGTTTGAAGAGAGATAATAAAAGAATGTAATATAATGGAATGGCCTTTTTCTGTTGCTCTACAATTGGCAGCTTTGGCTGCAATGCTTCATCAAATCTGTGTCTTCCAACAGTTCTATATCTTAGACTTTAAAATCTGCTATGGTCATTGTAGCATTTGAAAAATACCTTCCATTAATCAGTGAAAATTATTTTTCAAAGCAGGCTGTAAAAAGATCTTCAAACCCCAGATGATATTATATTTTATCTTTGTGTAACTCTGGGATTTTTCCCCCCTCCCTTTGTATTTAATTGCATTTCTCTCCTTTTCAGCTTCAAGAATGGATCAACTCATTTTTTTTCTCCCTCCAACTTATGGTGTCGTCCTGAACAAAGCATTGTCGACTCATACTGAGGAAAAGATTTTGCCCAGGAAATAGCGACATTGTGGTTTCTGAGGCAACTACCTACAAAATCATTTTCAAAAGACAGAAGGCTGTTATAGAAGGCAACACATTGTACAGAATTACTTCGTTGTTCTTCACATTTGTTTTGCTTCCAGTCAAAAACATGTTCATTTTTGGCACTTAAAACTCCCTTTAAAACTTTGGGATTGGTTGATCATTGTCTGAAAAGTTAACCGGAATCTCAGTGAAATCATCCAAACTGAGTGATCCTGCAGAAGCAAGAATACCTTAATTCCTCCCCAAACTTCATTTGTGCGCAATCCTGAGGCAAAAATGACCCATAATTTAAAACTATTCCAACTGGGCATTTCTTTAACCTGGTTTGTTGATTTTCTCCCATAACAGTGCCATGAGTAGGACATTCATTCTAGAATTCTGTCACTTTTGCAATTCAGAAGACCATGCCAAAATATTTGGCTACAACTTGGGTCTACTGTTACTTTTCTGCAAATGGTCACATATATTATTTGTGCACTAAATCTTTTAAGTCAGCTCATCAGTTATTTTTCTCAATCTTTTCTAAACTGAACGGATGGGTTCTAAAGACTTAAAAAGGCATTGTTGTGGTTCAGAAGTGCATGTTACCAGGTAATACTATTTACCCTGGAGATGATGTATCCAGCTGTGTTGTTACCTTTATATAAAACAAGATATGGTAGTCCGGTGGAACAAGTATCCTATTTTTAGTTTGAAGGAGAGATGCCACCATTTGGAGTATGAAGAAGCAGAACTTTTAACTCGGATGATAGCTGCCAGTTTTGGTCATCTTGTAAACAAACTCACAGTAAGTCTTTAAAATATTAGAATTGCAAGCTAGGAAGAAAAATTGTTTGGAAATACAGTAAAAAGTAAAAATAGCGTACAAGAAAAGAAGTATTTATGAAGAACAGTTCATTACTTTGAATTTGTTGTCCAAATGATATGTTGCTGGAATTATTATTCATTAAATTTATAAGGTTTCTCAACTCAGTAGGATTGTTAACACTTAGATTGCTTGGGCTTTTCTGTTTGATTTGTTGCCTTCTACCACAACTTCCCTCACTGTGATGCTTCCAGATATATTGGCCCTGTTCTGCTTAGCATCCCCAGTTAGCATGTCTAATAGAATTCATCATGTAACCTGGGAATTCTGAAGTTGCAGACTCAGTGTATTTGGGGGAAGGCCTTGATAATCAATTCATTTTGAATAGAGATGTACAGTGGTACCTTAATACTCATCATTGATTGGTCCTGGAGGCGTGCTGAGTACCAAAAATGATAGATACCAGTTTTTTCCCATAAGAAATAACATAGTGATAAGGCAGCTGACATCGACATGTTCTAGCTTGTGCATTGAGGACCAAACATGACTGAGTCGAAATATTCATGTCAGAATGCCTTAAATACCAGATTCAATGAGTTTCAAAGCAATTGAGTACCAAGCTACCACTGTATTTTTGCCTTATAGAAAGGCTGAAGGGCCAATGCTATCTTTTTCCCAATGATTTCCTTTTCTTGAGGACAAAGACAACCAAACTGCATTCTTTTTAAACCTCTTCTGTCAAAGTCAGAACTCTAAAATGAAGACAAATGTGTATTTTCCTCTCAGCTACTTAGGTCTGCCAGCAGTGAATTCTACCAAAACAGTTGTTGCTATTATTACACAATATTGTAGGAGTCAAGAGAGAAAGCTGCTAATAATAAGGGTTGACGGGAATTGTGCTGGGGTCAAACCCCATTGCCAATACTGATTTTATAAAAACTAGAATACCAGCTGAAGCTCCATAAGATGCTTTTTCTTGGTTTAGTATCATTGCTTTGTGTTCAAGGCTAAATAGCTGGAATTTTTCTCCTGTCAAGTCAAACACTAGAGGGTGTCAGCATTTTATGTAAGATTCAGATCAAATTTGGTATTTTGGGAATTGCCATCTGTGCTCCTTTTATATAAGGAAGGTTTGCTGCCAAGATTTGTGTATAATCTTGTTAGGATTCAGCCTCGATTGGGGAGGGGAGATTTGTTTGAAAAATAATGATATGGCTTTGTGTTTGCAATATCTAAGTGAATTGTTAGTGTGGCAGTGCAAAGTTTGCTGCTATTTGTATCCATCTTCTCTCTTAACACCTTCACTGTTGCTCCTAAATATTTTCAGACAATCTTAGAAACCCATAGGAAAAGAGTTGAGCTGGGTTTATACTGTAATGCAGGGAGTCCTCGACTTACAACACTTTGTTTAGTGACTGTTCAAAGTTACAATAGCACTGAAAAAAGGCCTTACAACCTTTTTCACACTTAACACCATTGTAGCATCCCCATGGATATGGATATGTGATCAAAATTCCTGATGCTTAGCAATTTATATTTATGATGGTTGCAGTGTCCCAGGTTCATGTGATCACCTTTTACAACTTGACAAAGTCATTGGGGAAGCCAGATTCACTTAATATCCATGTTACAGCCTGAACAACTGCAGTGATTCACTTAACAACTATGGCAAGAAACATCGTAAAATGGGGCATGATTCACTTAACAATTGTCTCGCTTAGCAAATAGAAAGTTTGGGCTCCATTGTGGCCATAAGTTGAGGACTACCTAAATCGCAAAAACCAAAACCTAAAAAAACACTATATACCGGTGATTTTTGTTCCTTATCTTTCCTTGTTGCCTGTTGAAGGACAAGAAACTCTTACTTGCTCTTATCTGGATGTTATTTGCTTCAGAGGCATGAATTCCTGCATGCCCTGAATTTCAAAGGTCAGATGAAAGATATTTTTGTGGCTGTACTTGCTTGGAATATCTTTGTAAAAATTTAATACAAGCCATGCTGGACTAGAGATAGGCTTGACTTAAGATTTATGTGAGTTTTGCCTCACCTGCTGCTCTCCATATATGGAGATAAATATTGAACCAAAAGACAAAGTTAGCAGTAGTTTGAAGTTAAAAGATTAGCTATCTCTTTTAACTTCAAACCATTGTTATCTTTGTTATTCAAGAATTTGTCCCTCTTCTGACTAATTAAAGTTGATGATTATGGCTATACGTTTAGGCATCTGGCATCTTCTGTATTGTGTTTTAAGTGGCAGCTTAAGATATTTTGTTTGAAAAGAGAGCCTGGTTGGTAGATTACTTTGACTTTGTTCTTTGAGAATTGTTATGAGAGTATAATTACTCCTCTTGTATATTGGTGCTTTCATTATTTTTGTTCTGCTACTCTTGCTTGATTGTTTTAATCTGGCAAACTAAATTCTGTTCATTATTGCATGTCACTTGTGAGAGGGAAAATTGATCAAATTTAAAAAGTAGAATAGATTATAAAAAGAAAATAAACACCGGACTACTACTTTATGACTCTTGTTTCTAAGCCCTCTATATCCATTGTGTTCCATCCAGAGAAAGGTCCCACTGTTATTTGAGAATTGGTTCATGGAATTCAGTGGTTCTTAGTTTTGAGTAGAATTACGTTGTGCTTGGATCCATTTCACTTACCGGAGCACCATTTTTTAATCTAATTCTTCATTGCAAGAACAAAATAATGTGAAAATATAAGCACTGGAAGCAGAATAAATTATGTAGAACATGCAAATGTAAATCTACATTTGTAGAATGTCTTGCCAGGGAAATTGTCCAAGAAACATCTTTACTTACCTTCTATTGACTGGTAAAAAACCATTTAGTTTTTTCACCATTTGGCTGCTTTCTATGGATTTTTTAAATGCAGTGTTTTATTTGTGGGAAGGAAGAGCTTTTTAAGAGGTAAATTTTATGGAAGCACTGATTTATTTCTCTTGTGTGGAAACTTGGCTAATACCTCAATGTAACAATAAAAACAATAATTATACTGATGTGCAGGTAGGCCAGGCCAGTTTATAGGAGGCACAATGCAAATACGTTTGTGCAATTAATCGTCCTTTTTCTGCACTACACTACACTTCAGCTGATGTTAATTTGAGCTGAGTTTCTGGAACATGGTGAAAAGCTGTAAAAAAGAGAGAGAGAATTAAAAAAAAAATGCCATACTATGGTAAGAGCTCACATCCACTCTGCCCTTTAATTGGCACTTCCAGTTTAACTGTAAGTGATTAGTTGCTAAATTACTTATTAGTTATTATTATTAAATTAAATTAAATAAGCAAGTTTCTGACTTGGATAAAATGAGATCTTTTTATTAAAAAAATCAATGCTGGGCCCCTTTAAGAAGGAAGAAAATATGTGTTGCAATGTGTCACATATATAATTTATGCTCTTTGGTTTCTCCTAGCAGCAAGTGAGTGGGTGGATAGGGGAAACATATCCTTGGGAGGAAGGGAGCTGTTAAATCATTCGGCTGGTTATTGATTCAGCCTCTTGGTGACTTGTTGAAAGTGTTCTGCATGCTCGTTTCAACTTACAAGAAATCAATACCGTATGCATGAGTAAACCATCTTGACACAAGAGGATGTTTAAGATATAGTTCTGTGTACTTTCCCTCTTAAACAGAAGCAGAGCTAGCCTTCTGGAAAAGGAAACATGTCATTGCAGCTGCCTCGCTCGCTCTTTTCTTCTGTGGTAGTCAAACTGAGAGCTAGGGTGGCCTGTTGAATTGGGCAGGATTGAGACATGTGAAGCCTCCAGATGTAGCTGGGCTACAGTTCCAGAATACCTTCAGCTCTGGTCAAGGATGAAGGATATTGAATCTCAACAACATCTGGAACTTTGCCAGTTTCTCTCACTCTCTTCTCTTCCTCAAAAAGAGCTCTAGTTGGACTAAAGGGGTTGTAGTTCTCAGAGTAGTTGGGAAAATGCAGGTATTTTCTGGATGTATAACTTTAAACTGCTGGCTAAGACTTGACCTGCTGAATTGCTGTTGTGACCCAGCAGAGGGGGAAGGAGCAGCCCTTCTGTCAAAGAATCCTGGTGGGGTCCTTGGGTTCACCATTTTAAAAGATGTTAGTGGGTGATGAGAAAGGTTTTTCTGCCAGAAACTGCACAGCCAGCAGCTAGTTAGCACTGACTCAATTTCTGCATTTTGACTAGGATTTCCATTCCATTTTTGGAGCATAAAAATATGCTATATGGATAGTATTCATTCAATCATCGGTCACAACATAAATGTCCCCTTTCCCAGGCAATTATCTACTCATATCATTTTCCCCTGTACATGTAGTCCTCACTTACCAAACACAATTGGAACCAGTAATTCCATCACTAAATGACACAGTCATTAAGTGAAATGTCATATTTTTACAAATGACTGCACTGACTTCAACGTCAGTTTGGACTGTGATTGTTTTAAGTAAATCACTTAGAGGTTGTTAAGTGGGACATCTTGTAACCATAACCTCTGATTCTCCACTGAGTTGATGGAGGAATCCAGAGTGGGTAGTCTTATGTCATGTGCTCTTCAGACTGAGTTGAATTCTGAGGATACTGGTAATGTTCCCCAGTCTTCAACTCAGTCTCAGCTTGTTCAGAGATCTGTTCCTGTGGGCTTCCCCACTGACTTTTATTTCTGGTCAACTCTCATATATCTGTGAACAAGTTTCAGTTATTGGGAAATCTTCATAATAATTAAATCCAAATTAAATCATAATTAAATCCAAATTGGCCTGCATTTACAGTCATTTCCAGTGTCTTGTAGTCATGTGATTATGACATTTTTGCTGAAAACCTGCATTTACTTTGGTTTCCAGCAAAAATCATTCATGGTGAACAATGGGTTCATTAAATGACCATACCATTCACTTAATTGCTGCCAAAAAAAGTAAAATGTGCTTTATGACCACATCATGATTTACAACCATAATTACCAGGTTCAGTAACAATCATAAGTCAAGGACTATCTGTATAGGAGGGTATTGTTGGAACAGAAAAAACTACTGGGCTGGATCAGTGACTTATCTAGTCGAGCCTTCTTCGACCATGTACTAAACATGGCTTAGCATTATTCATAAGTGAAATATCTACCTTACAAACTAGCAAACTATAGCTAGGTGTGACTTGTTATGTGCTCCCTTGGATTTGAAATCAAAGCATTGAGATGTCTAAATCTCCCAGAATGCTAATTTTTGAGTCAAGCTTCATTTCTGGTAAACTTATAGACATGCCAATTGTTCTGTATAAAGAATAGTAGACTCCTAATACAGGATTCTGATTGGCTAAAAAACCTGAATTGGGATTGGTTCAATAGGAACCAATCCACGAAGCTGCTCAAAGGCGGCAAAACTAAATACCTGTCGTTGGCTACAAGCCGGCAGGTGAAACCCTATATAAAGGCTGCCACGGCTTGAGCTAATGTTCCGTTTTGCAACTGCTGTTAACTAATAAAGACTTTGTTGTTGGAACCCGGTCTACCTCGCGTTTTTCTGGACAGAACACCAATAGAATAGGAATTGGAACTGGAACTGGAACTGGAACAAGAGCAAGAAGAAGAACCAGAACCAGAACCAGAACCAGAACAGAGCAGAATAGAATAGAATAGAATTCTTTATTGGCCAAGTATGATTGAACACACTAGGAATTTATCTCCGGTGCATAAACTCTCAGTGTACATACAAACAACAAGTGATAAATCATGATTATAATCATAAAATATCATAAACCATATGATACAACACTCAGTGATAGTCATAGGATACTAAATAAGCAATCAAAATAAATCATACTAGAATACTGAATAAAACAATGTAAATTGTAAGATACAAGCAACAAAGTTGCAGTCATAAGAAGATAAGGAGATAGGAAAGATGAGAAGAAGAATAGCAGTGCAAATAGTTTGACAGTGTTGTGGGAATTAGTTGTTTAGGAGAGTGATGATGGCATGGGGGAAAAAAATTACTCTCGTGTCTAGTTTTGGTGTGCAATGCCTTGTAGCGTTGTCTTAAGGGAAGAAATTGAAACAATTTATGTCCAGAATGCGAGGGGTCTGTAGATACTTTACCAGTCCTCTTTCTGGCTTATGCAGTATACAGATATTATAACATATATAAGTATAATATATACAGGTATTATAATATATATTATATATAATAAAATGCCACTGGGCTGCCTTTTGGGCTGTCTTCCAAATTTGGCATCTAACCTTGGTGGTCTCCTAGCAAATTACTAATCAATTCTGCTCAGCCTTAAGAGATTAACTGAGGGTAAACCCAACAGAGATAAAGGAATGGTTCTGTTTTACAGATGTGGCTTTATATCTCAAGACTACACAGAAATTGGTTCTTCCTGTCTTGGTTTGTATGACATGTTGGACGACATTAAGAAAATCTAACCGCAGCAAGTCCTGATAAGACATTAGGCTGTCCCTTAACCTGGACCATAATTCAGGTTGAGATAATGTGCTCAGCCAATTATGACATTGATGTATGGGGCTGTGTGGATATAGTCTCTCTCATACAGTAGCCAAGTGTATGTCTATGGAAACTCACATTGAAATCGATAGAAGAATATTGTTTTCATGATCCTCAACTCCCGTAGTCTTCGACTTATTGCCACAATTGAGCCCAAATTTTCTGTTGTTTTGAGACATACGTTAAGTGAGTTTTGCTCAATTTTACGACCTTTATTGCCACAGTTGTTAAGTGAATCACTGCAGTTGATAAGTTAGTAACCTGGTTGTTAAAGTGAATCTGGCTTCCCCCTTGACTTTGTTGGAAGGTCGCAAAAGGGGATCACATGACCTTGGGACGTAGCAATGGTCATAAGTATGAACCAGTTGCCAAGCATCTTAAATTTGGTTGCGTGATCTCATGGGGATGCGGCAAAGGTCATAACTGAAAAACGATGTCACTTTTTTCATTGCCCTTATATCTTTGAACAGTCACTAAATGAATTGTTGTAAGTCAAGGACTACCTGTACGTTTTTCGAAAAGGGTTCATCACATTCAAGAGCAGTTTGGCAGGAGAATGAAAGACTCAGAACTGGATCTCCATTTCATTCAATATGTTCCAGAAACTTCTGGGCAGGAATGTGTCAGAGATGTCTATGCTGAGCAGGAGTTTGGATTCCATAGCTTCAAGGACCCTTTCTGTCTCCGAGAATCTATGATTCCAGGAGGTAACATCCCAACTGCGTTAACAACTTTTCCTCCTGAAATCCAGTTTCCTTTGAGTATGTAAACGGAAATGAGCAAAGTTCACTTCTTTTTTTGTACCAAGGCTTGCCATAATGGTACAGAAAATTACAGAAAAGCAGATTTTGATTGAATGTTAGTCTCTCCTCTGCTGGAATCTTCAAGCAGAGGCTGAATAGCCATCTGTTAAGACAGGGGTGTCAAACTCACATGTCTCATCATTGTCATATGACGTATTGTGACTTTTCCCCCCTCTACTAAACTGGGTGTGGACGTGGCTAGCACATGACGCATCTGGTCCATGGGTTGCAAGTTTGACAGCCCTGTGTTAAGAGATGCTTTCATTTGAATAGAGTCTGGATCTCAATGGTCCCTTCCAAC
This sequence comes from Laticauda laticaudata, assembly GCA_004320025.1. Classification (NCBI taxonomy): domain Eukaryota; kingdom Metazoa; phylum Chordata; class Lepidosauria; order Squamata; family Elapidae; genus Laticauda; species Laticauda laticaudata. The sequence continues at coordinate 14,015 of BHFT01046194.1, read as the reverse complement.
TGAAGGATTGGTATGTGTTGCATATCAAAAACAATAACCATCTATCTCCAAGCAATCTTAATTTAGCAACTGCCTCTTTTAGTGACTGTTCAGCATGATGAAAAAAGTATGACTGGTCCTTGCATCTATGACATTTATAGATCCATAAAACAAAGAAAAGCTGAAATAAGATTTTAAGCACAGTGGCAGTTTCCCTTCATGTCTGCGAGCTGGCTTAGCCTAGCAGTTCGTTCACAATCCAAACTTAGTGACCTCTTCACTTAATAACCAAGTTGCTGGTCACAGTTGTGGGTTGCTAAATGTGGACTACCTGTAATAAATCAATAATAGTAGTATCTAATGTCAACTCATAAAACATTTTGTATACACATTTTATAGTTCACAACAGAAAGGGGGGAGAGTTTCAAAGAACAGGCAGCAGTGTGGAATCGAAAATACATTCCATTCATATTTTCTTCAAAGGCTGATTAGATGGCTTAAGCTTCTGCCTCCAAAAATTCTAATTGGAGAGCAAGATTAATGACTCTTGGCTATGGATGTTTTTCATTGGGTGGTATACCCAGAGGGTTGGGGGGGAAAAGCAGGATCAAGGGTGACAGTGAATTACGTATCTCAGAGTTGGCTACGCCCAGGTTAGTGCCGGCAGTAGAAGATTGACTTCAAATAAATCCTCTTTAGTTTGGGGAGTGTGGCTCGAGGCTCATGATTTAATTGGAGTAACTGCCAGAATCCTGACATCTCCCACAAGAGTGTTGCTGTCCAAATTGGTGGCTAGGTAGTGACATCTTTGTGATAGCAAACTCCACAGCTGTATTAGGTACTCTATATCTGACTAAAGTTACTAAAGCTTCCCCTTAATAGCCACCACTTGTGAGTTTTATAACTGTTGCATTTTCTTCAGGGTACTGAAAACAGAATCCCAGTGGATCAATAAATAGGTCTCATTCTCCACCTCTTTTTTTGCACTTCATAATGCCTGATGCTCTTGTTATTTTTATTTATTTTTTTCATCTTTCTTTTCTGGCTCTAAGACTGCCTTGGCAAGATATTAGAATAATAATGGATTGTTTTGGAAAATGTTCCTGCTGTGTCATAGTATATTCCGAGAAGAAAGGAAACAATGATTTATATTTCACATAAAAAAAAGAATGCTTCAGATGCTCTCGGTGATGGATTTTCTTATACTTTTGATTAAAAAAACATGTACTTGTTTTGACTAGGATTTTGTTTGAGGGTGGTGTAAAAATAATTATTGAGAACAGTAAATGAACATGACTCAGAATTTTCTTTAAAACTGATCATTTCCCAATATGAAAAAGAAAGCACAAACAGATAGAAACCATTGTTGTATTTTCTTTTCCAAGTTGCAGCTCATACAAACTTTTTTCTACCCATATATCTGTGCTTCATCTCATCCTGCCATGCAGCCTGTGATCTGAGTTAACTTGAACTAAGTCTTTTCATACAGCCAAGTGAAATTGATCTGTGTTGTCAAGAAGAATTTAGATTATGCAAGTAATACATTACATGCACATTACATTACAGATTTGTTATGGCTGTTTAATCTTTCATTTGTGTCTGATGTTTGGAGACTTCATAGGCAAGAGCTCTCCATGCGACCTGTTGTAGCCCACCAGCGCCCAGTGGAGCTGGCAGCAGATTTGGACAGTGAGGAGATTGGGGAGGAACATGGGCCAGGCTGGAGTCTGGTGAAGGCTCTGACAAGTGCTCTGCATCGGAGGCAGAGATGAGGCCAGGGCCATCTGACAGTTATCAGCTGCCTTCGGAGTTGGACATCACTGAGGCAAAAGAACAGCTGGAGCCTGTTCCCTGTGTGCGCATGCGCAGAGTTGTCAGACAAAGGGAACAACTAAGGAACAAGGGTCAACTTGGGAGTAAAGCCACAGGTGCATCGTGAATGGCCCCCTTCCATTGGGAATAAAAGAGGAGGGAAGGGGGAGTATGGTTTTGCAGGAAACAATTAGTTCATTTGGATGAAGATCTGTTCCTGTATTCTTGCCAGAATGTGGCGTCTGAAAGATATCGGCCTGGCTCTCCAAGCCTGATAAAAGCTCTGTAATGTGAACTATCTTGAAAGACTGTTGGCCGGGACTTTGCTGGAGAGGAATTTACTGTAAATTAAATAAAAGGGGTTTATCAGGACAAGGACTCGCCTTCATGCTGTTGGGGAAGTCTAGGTCAGAACTATCTGAGGCTGTTCAGTAAATCTCATAGTTGTCCAGTCTTGTTCTACACATTTCTGTCCAAGTGCCCTCCTACTTCCCCTTGATTTAACAGTACCGGTAGTTTACCATTTCTGTATCCAGCAGAGGAAGGGACTGGAGGAATATGGCTTTATATATGATCAAGAATTGTACCTTACTCAAAGATTCTGCCCAAGTCGATCTAGCGTATAGAATAGCCTGCTGTGAATATCAGAGTTAGTGGTTTACTCAGTAACAGTCTTTATTGGTAACAGTAGTCAACATTCCCTTAAATTAGTTTTTATTTCTGGAAACCACAAAAGCAGCAATATGGAAGTGGTTAGCCATTCCTTTCTTTAAAAGTTTTTTTTTTAAAAAACTTTCGAGGCTTACAGTACTGTACAGCCCTGGTATTTCCTGGTGACCTATCCAAATATTAAACCAAGCCCATCTCTTCATACTTTGTCAGCCAGACACCTGGATAACATTATTAGTAGAGCTGAAAAATCTTGACCTTACATTCTCAGTAGCTACTCTTTATTTACGAGAATTACTTTTCTGCCCTAGGTAAAGCAAGTCATACTTTTTAAATGTGGAAGGGAGAGGCTTTGTGTGCCAGGAAACACAAATAGACGAGGAGATTTTAACATTTGCTTTCATGCACTTACTCATCTAAAGGCTCTGTCACACTGCCCAACGGATGCAAAACATTTTGTAAAAAGGACACAGCGGACAAAGAAAAAAATATTCCATCCGTTGTTATCCGTCTCAAAAGGGGGCAAAAACTTTGCATAAACAGACGGCGGATAACACGGAAAGGAACGGATGGGGGGAGGACGCAGAGCGGATGGAAAGCGGATGCGGAACAGAAGCATCCTTTTGCATCCTCTAGGCATCCTCAAGACATCCTTTAATATCCAAGATAGGTCCCTCTCTGCGAACATTTTTTTTTCCGTTTTAAATGCTTTCTTTGCGTGCTGCATCCGCTTTCATCCTTTCTCTGTCCGTACTACTAACACTCGCACATCCGTTCCGCTTCCTCCCTGTGTCCGTTTACCGCTGGAGCGGATGTGAGTTTGCGTGGACAGTGCGCAGCGGACTGCCTAGTGGATTATAGCGGATGCGTAACGGATGACAACGGATGCGCAGAACGGATGTCCCCGTATGCCTAGCGGATGCAGAACGGACTGCGTTGGATTGCATTTTCCGCTCAAAAGTTTTGAGCAGCTCAAAACTTTTTGAGCAGATGAAATGTCAATAGATGGATGCTGGACGGATAGAGAGGAAGCAAAACGGAGGCAGTGAGTACAGAACGGAAGCATTGCGTTAGCCAACGGATGGTAAGTGTTTTCTCCGTTTTACATCCTCTTTCCATCCGTTGCTGCAATGTGACAGGGGCTTTAGTGTCTTTTCAGATACAAGAATCTTTCCTAGTCCTCCTGTTGTGAAATCACTTGGTATAAGAAACAAAGTAAGATACTTTGCACAAAGGGACATAGCCTGTTTTGCCTTTTCTGATCAGTATCAAATGTGTTCTTGACCCCATCTAAGGACTGCATTTTCTGTTCCCATTAAAAAAATATTTTCTTAGTAATGTTCACTTGATTTATGCAGGAAATGGGTTCACGCAGATATCAGTTAGCACCAATTAATGACATAGAATGCAACTATTTTTGAGATTAATAGCTCAGTGGTTATGTTTTATGTCAGGTTCACTGTCATAACTCTAATCAAACTTAGCATCGTGCTGAAACTAATCTACTAGTGTGTAAGATAAATTGAGTCAGGAAAGATTTCATGTGGCACAGCATATCTTTGCATTAATTTTCTTGTTAAACCTAATGGATGTTTCTGCATTCAGCATGAAGCTATTCTGCTAATCAGGCACTAGTTAATTTGTGGCAGAAAAATTGAGTTGCCATTATTTCTTGAAAAGAAACAAGCAAACAAATCCTGCATCTCTTTGGAATGTAGTATGAAAACAAGAGCTAGTTTTCACCTGCATGTTTAATTGTTCGGATGTTTTTTTCAAATTTATTCATATTTGTTTTTGTTCTGCTCTTGGTAAGATGTCTGGCCTCCAGATCAAGAGTGCAAATAAAGCTCCCCACTGGTGGCCTTGGTTACTTAAGAGATAACAGGGTAGAACATTTAGTTGTGTATGCCAACATTTTTAAATAAGAAAAGCAATGTGGTGGCCTTGAAATTGTGTTGCGGAACATGAGAAAGTACATCTTGTGATTGTACAATAATAAGGTATAAACTCCATTATTTCATTGTGTTGGTTATTTCCATGTTCTCCCAACCACATTTAAAAGTTACAGGATCTGTTTTCTCCTACTGTACATAGTAAAAAGACCAGCCAAAATTTCATTCTTTCTGACTCACTGTCAAAACAGAAAGATATAAAAGCTGAAGGGGAAAAAAATCCCATAGGGTTTTTTTCCCCTGCAAAAGACATTTATTTAAAAGAGAGAGAGATAATAATTCAGCACTGCAGTTTCTTTTCTTTGTAACAGTTTTTCTGTGCATGGTCAAAGAGGCTTTTACCATTAAGAATTTTTGATCTGAAAGTCCTTTATTTAAAGCAGAGTCTATTTTGCTGCTTTTGGTAGAAGGCATTCCCTCCTGCTGCATATAGCTCCACACAGGCAGAAGCAGTTATGGATAGTTTTTAATCCATACAAGATGAAGGTCACAGTTCTCTCTCTCTCTCCCCCCCCCTCCCTCAGAGAGGGGGTCTAGGCAGCGAGGTCCTATTCTTAACTTTTGGGTGGCAAACCATAAACAGCCACTTATTACAGAGCCAAATAGTTCAAACAGAATCTCACCTTTCCTGTAATTTGAATCCATTATTTTGTGTCTTGCACTTTGTGAGCTATACAGAACAGAACTGACCTGTGTAACAACTTGTCCGGTAATTGAGTTGCTATTATATCTGTTCCTCAGTCTTTTCTTTTCAAGGCTAAATAATCTATTTCCTGCAGTCTTTATTCATAGGGCAGTTTCTAATCCGTTGATCAACCTTGGCTTTCTCTGAACCTGTTTCAGTTTTTTCTGAATAATTTTGAAGGAACGCACCCAGAATTGGACATAGTACTTCAGCTAAAATCAGCTTTAAATAAGGTCAGACCATTTGAAGAGCATGGGGTGAACTTGATCTGTGTTTCTTTCGATAAAATGATTATTACAGTTCTTCTGTAAAGAACGTTTGTGTTTTGAAGATACTTACATAGGGTGATTTAAGAGTGGTGGTCTAGTCATAAGTTGCATGCTTAAGCCCCTGTCCCACTGCACTAACGGATGCAAAGAGGATGTAAAGCATTAAAAAAAGTTTGCCATCCGTTGGAAAACACTATGCATCCATTGTGTACTCATTGCATACATGTTTCATACGCTCTATCCGTCAAGCATCCGTCCACTGAGATTTCATCTGCGCAAGAAGTTTTGAGCTGCACAAAACTTTGTGAACGGATGAACTTTCCACTGTGTACGATGTAAATCCGTGACATCCGAGCAACAAACGTTCTATGTCCATTTATCATCCGTTAAATGTCCGCTGTATCCTCTCTGCATCCTCTGGGCATCCTCGCAACTCACATCCACTGCAGCTNGAGCAGATGACAACGGATGGAGCCACCCCCGAAATTTTGCTCATCCACTGTGTCCTTTATGCATATGTTTTGTGTCCTTCAGCCAGTGGGACCTAGCCTTTAGAAGGACAATTACTGTATTTCTGATGCGTTCCTTTGTTCACACCTTTACATAACAAAGGATGACCTTTAATCAAATGAGTTTGCTAAAACTGTATTCTCGTCAAAGGTTTTCTCTATCTCCTCACATCCGCTGATACTGATGAGGGAGGAGGCATTTTTGGCTGCAATATTTCTCACATGGGATGCCCTCTTTGGGAGGGCTCACTTAGCAATGTAATCGACATCTTTGAGATTCCAAGTCTTTAATACACATGGACACTCCAAGAGAGTTTGTAACTACTGGTAGTCCTCGACCTACAAACATTCATTTAATGACTGTTCAAAGTTACAATGGCATTGGAAAAAGTGACCCGTTTTCCCACACTTATGGCTGTTGCAGCAATCCCCATGGTCACATGATCAAAATTAAGATGTTTGGCTATTGGCATATATTTAGGATAGTTGCAGTGTCCCAGGTGACACTGACTCTCCTCCTCCTCTCTCCTTTCTCTCTCTTCCCTCCCTTCCCCTTCCCCTCCTTGATATTTCATATTAGCCAAAGAAGCATCCCCTCCCTATTTGCAACCAAGCTCCCTCCCAGTGCATAACATAAAAGTGAACAGATTGGCCCACCAAAAGAGGTTCCCTAGTTTCATATTTCTTTGCAGTCACCTAGTCTGGGGCAGTCCAGCTACCTGAAGAGCAGTGTTCTTTTTAAACTTGGGAAATACAGGAGATGCAGCTATTTGAGCAGAATAGAAATTTGGCTGTCCTAGCCTGCAAAGATAGCTGGCAGGGCAGTGGTTAGCTTCCCAGACTCCTCTCCAGATGGTTGCTGGTGAATGAAGAAAGAACATTAAATTCTGTGCTGTGTTTGTACTTGCCCAGTGCGCGTGGAAGAAACAGATTGTTCCATTGCGCTGGCTAAGATCTGGTGTTGCTTTATCATTACAATAAGAACACAAAACATTTTATCCTTGATATTTTAATTCACCTTGCAAAACATAATAGGTATCATGAAAAGAACTGCTTTCTCCCAAGCACATCTGCCTATGCCAAATAGAGGGGCTGCAGCCATAGAGGGGCTGCTGCAGGCCCCTCATTCAGACATTGCCATCTTATGGGACCTGGCAGGCTTGTGGTGTGGCATGATCCCTGCCTCCCCCGATATAGGTCAGGTACCATCCCTGCTTGCCTTTAGAAAATCTGCCAAAATCTGGCTTTTCCCCCTAAGCATTTGAGGGGAGTCCCACTTTTGATTGTCTAATTATATTCTTTGGTTACTATTTTAAATATTATACAGGTAGTTCTCAATTTACGACCACCAATAAAGGAGAATATTCATAGCTCAGGGTTGAAATGAAGGACCCCTCTCTTATGACCTCGATTAAGCTCTACATTTTTGTTGCTAAGTGAGACAGTTGTTAAGTGAGTTTTTCCGCGTTATACTACCTTTCTTGCCATGGTTGTTAAAGGAACCACTGCACTTGTTAGTAACATGGTTGCTAAATGAATCTGGCTTTCCCACTGACTTTGCCTGTCAGAAAATCACAAAAGGTAATCACATGATCCTGGATAATGCAAACATTATAAATACAAACCAGTTTCCAGGCATCTGAATTTTGATCATGTGATTGTGTGACTGCTGTAGTGGCTGTAAGTGTGAAAAATGGTCACTTTTTCAGTACTGTTGTAACTTCGAATGGTCATTAAACAAATAGTTGGAATTTTTTATCTTGACTTGTTCTTTTTTTAAACTTTGAATAGTTTTTTTTTCTGGTTTCTTGTTTGTTTCTATTGTATACTACCCAGAGTCACAAATACAGTAGTATCTCACTACTCATTGTTAATTGGTTCTGGGAGATGTGATGAATACCAAAAATGATAAGTACCAAACAATTTTCCCCCATAAGGAATAGTGTAGTGAGTCACAAGGCAGCCAATACCTACAAGTTCTATCTTGTGAATTGAGTACCAAACAAAGTACGAGTACCGGGCAACAAGTTCATGTCAAAATGTGTTGAGTACCAAATTTGATGTGTTTCAAAGCGAGTATGGAGGTAGCACTGTAAATGGGATATCCATGCTATTTATGTATATGCTTTTGGTTCAAGCCTATCGTTGGAAAAATTAACAGTCAGCCAAATTTTCTTCCTCGTAATTACTCTCTGAAATAGGCTGCTTTGAGAGATGAGGATATTTTGTCGCTTTCACTGTTAAATTGGGATTTGAACCCTGTGATCTTAGTAAAATCCAAGCCATCTTTTCTGCCTTGGCTGTTTAAAAGCTGCTACTCAAATTCCCAGCTTTTGGGAGGAAAGCTAGTTTGATCTTTTAAGGTATTATGCAACACTAGTTCTGAGTCAGGAGGCTAATATGGATGCTCAGTTCTTTGTCTATGTTCAATAAAAAATGTGTGATGGAAAGCATTCTTATTTCTGAAATATACAGATATGGAAGCACACAGATAATTTAGCAGTTGCTTGACTTGCAGAGAAACAGTTTCCAAGGCAACGGAGTCCTTGATAGAATTGCAGCATTCATCTTGTTTCCAGCTATTTTATTTGTCATTAATCAGGAACTTATGACATTACCAGGAAGACCTCTCTTGTGTGCTTTGGTGGCAGTTTATGCAGAAATTCATTATCTTTCTTTGCTTTTTCCTCCTCCACAACTCTGCCTGAGCAGATTCAGTGTTGGTGTTGAAATGTTAAACAGCATTCAAAAGGCTGCAACTTAATTGAAATTTCTTCAGTTCTTTTATCTTGAAAATAATCGATCAATTTTTGCATCTTAAAAAGATACTTAAATATATCCTGGATATTTTCCAAGAAAGCACTGTATCTCTAGAGGCCATTTGCATACTGAAGTGCAAATGACCAAGGTCAACTCATGTTTGTATCCCATTTTGTATTTCAGGAGACCATCTATGTCAGGTTTCAGTGGTTTCTCTACAGAAGCTGTCTGTTGCGTCTACAAAATCTTTACACTTGCATGTATGGATACATATTAGTTTAATTGATATTTTCTTGATATTCAGATATAATAGATTTTTCATTTTAGAGATCATAGGGGAATTAGTTCCCAATTAACTTAAATTTAATCAAAATCAGACATTTGAGAGCCAGTTTCGAAAGTGATTATGATATGGATTAAATTTTTCTTTATGATGAAGGTGTTGCTGATATTTTCTTTTCCATGAGAATGTATTACAAGTAATCTCCTTAGCTAATTGAGAGGAACATTGTACGGGATATCATTTGGTCACAGAGATACTTTCCCACTTTCATATAGATTCCTGTAATTGAGAATTAATGGCTGTCAAGAAGATGGTACTCATACCAGACCACTGACTAACCCAAATGGAGACAGGAAATGAGGTTGAGGCCCCTCCATATCACTTTTCCCTAAAAACCTAAAGCACAAAAATACATTTCAGAGAAGGAGGCAGCCAACACTGACTCAGCTTACAAGTATGTTGTGAGGCTAAACTGAGTGCTTTGCCAACTGAGTTTTCCTTCAGCTGTAAAGTAGAGGTGGTCACACAGATACACACACTTCTAGAAGGAAATCATCCTGGTAAGGTGGATGACCATTACAGTGGTACCTCAGCAGTCATTGTTATTAGTTCCAGGAGGTGTGATGAGAACCAAACATGTTTCTCATGAGGAATAATGTGGCGAGTGATAAGGCATCCGACACAAGTGCATTGTTCTAGCTTGTGCATTGAGCATCAAACAAATGGTGAGTTTTGAGACAAAATGTTCATGTCAAAATGCTTTTGAGTACCAAAGTTGATGAGTTTCAGAGCAACCGAGTACCAAGGTACCACTGGATACAAAATAAGCAGAATTTTGAAGTCAATGTTTTTCGCAGAGCCATACCTAATTCCGGGGTGAAACAGTGGAATGGGCATTGGTGGAAGTTACCCTGAACACCCTTTCTATCTATGCTGTGAGATAGCCCAGGATGGGTTGACTCCTTCCTATGATGTCATTTAGCTGAGTCTGTACTAAGATATAAAAGCCAGCCCTCAGGAGAGACCCCAGCTTTGGCGAAGATACTTGACAGACTGAAAGGTGTCTCTGAAAGCACAAAATGAATACAGAAAATACAGAAATATGACTTACCCTCTCCGACAAATCAAGGGAGGGACTGGCTCTCTTGCCGCATAGATAGAAAGGGTGTTCAGGGTAACTTCCACCAATGCCCATTCTCCTCCATGTGTGCATGGAGCCCAGGATGGGATATACCAAAGCTTGCATTGACACCGGTGTCCTTGTCCGGCTCATCACACCAAAAGTTAACCACTTGTTGAAAGCACCTGTCTGCTGAAAGCTGCAGTCGCCAAGGCAAAGGCATCCAGATGGTAGTGTCTGATGAAAGGACATGGGGAAGTTCAACGTGGCTGCACGATAGATCTCCTCCAAGGGGCTTGGGTCGGCCCAGGCAGCAGAAGTGGCCGCCTTCTAGTAGAGTGTGCCATCAGACCTTTGCAGGAACCAGAAAGGCCGCCAGCTTTTGTAGGCCTGCTCAATGCAAATTTGACCACCTGCTAATAGTAGGAGAAAGGCCTTGGTGCCCCAAGTGAGAAGGGAAAAGGAAACAAACAGGGCTTCCGACTTCCTGAGGATGAAATGCACTTAATGTATATTCTAAGAGCCCTTTTACGTCTAGTGTGTGCCACTGCTGCTCTATAGTCAGGTGCGGGAGGGGGCAGAAGCCAGGCAACACAATGTCCGGGGACCTGTGAAACAGGTGTTCACCTTTGGAAGAAATGAGAGGTCCAGATGGAGAACAACCCTATCATGAAAGGAACAAAAGGTTCCTGCTCTGATGGAAAGAGCAGTGAGCTGTTACCCCACTGGCTGAAGTGATGGAACGAAGAATCACTACCTTCAGAGTCAGGAATGGAGAGACACTGTTCTAAGGGGTCAAAAGGTGGGGTTTTGTAAGGACATTAGGACCACATGAAGATCCCAGGAAGGATACCCTGTGAACCAACAGTGGGTGCAGTTGTTGAAGCCCCTTTCAAAAACCTCCTACTGAAGGGTGATGGATAAGGAAGGAAGTGAACCCCATGAAAGAACTGAGTAGAGGGCCTCAACCTGCCCGTGTAAAGCCCATGTCCCACTGCACCAATGGATGCAAAAGAGATGTAACACGGACAAAAAAGCTTGCCATCCATTGGAAAACGCGATGCATCCGTTTGTACTCAGTGCATACGGGTTTCATATGCTCTATCCGTCAAACATCCGTCTACTGCTATTTCATCCACTCAAAAAGTTTTGAGCTGCACCAAAACTTTTTGAGCGGATGAACTTTCCGCCCGCGTATGATGTAAATCTGCGAGAGATACAGGCAACAAACGTTCTACGTCCATTGTCATCTGTTACACGTCCGCTGTATCTCTCGGCATCCTCTGGAGAATCCGCCTCAACTCACATCGCTGTAGCTGAAAGCGGAGAGAGGAGGAAGCGAAAGGTACACGGAACGTCCACACAGCGTTAGTAGCACGGAAATAGAAAGGATGTAAGCGGATGCATCTCATATATAAAGCATTAAAACGGACACAAAACGTTTGTATTATGGGACGTACTCTCAGATATTTCGGATGTCTGGAGTATGCCTAGAGTATGTGGAAGGACACCTGTGGAAACCGACATTCCTATTAAAAAGGGGGAGGAAATCACCTGGATCTCGACTATACAGTCCAGCAGTTGTTGTAAAGACCTTTTCGACGCTTGGTCTTGCTCTTCTATACTACTACTTCCATTGATCTCACCCATTGGATACATCAACCTCCTTATGGTAGCTGCCATCATTCAACACCAGAACCCAAACCAAGCAGTCTAACCTGTTCCATAAACTCCCGTGTCTGTTATGATTGTCTCCTGCTAGTTTGTAATCGCCATATAGATCGAGAACAGCGCCTGGAAGCGATCCTGCCTGCGCTACCAAGTTCGTCAGCCAACTACGTGCGTGTGGATCGTACGATCGCGCGATCGCTCCGAAGCCGTCCCTACTTCTGCTTACAGCTCTCTCTTCAGGTATCGGTCCTGTCCCTCCACTATCGTGAGATCGTGCGAACAGTCACGGATAGTAGCGGGCGTTTTGACCTCGCATTATTGACTTATACGTCGATGCGGCGTCGTGATGCTCGATGCCATGATGCATGCGAAGACTCATCATTCGCATCGGGCTAGTGTGCGGCTATCTACTCTCTCCATCACTTCATGAGTGATTTTGCCACTCAGCCATGTTTTGATCAACTTGTAGAGCAGTCTTGGAGGACCAGGCTTGATCCAAGCGAGCACCCAACGCTCCATTCCCCAGCCTGGACCCTGGATTGAGGTGGCACTGACTCTGCTGCCTGGACCCTCGTGTACACACATAACCAGAAACATGCCTCAGGTTTATGCTGCAGGGTGCCACACAACGAGCCATCAGCAATGGTCATGAGAACAGTGCGTGCAGCCATATCTGAAAATATGTGGAGGAGCTCTGTCAGCCACGCTGTGCACTCTGAGCCCGGACTTGAGAGAGGAGGGCTGGAAGACATAGTTGCCATGAACTGCGCTCTAATTTTCTTGCTGGATTCGACATTACGTGTGTTATTCAGAGGTGTGAACTTTATCCCCAACCTTGGAGGCCATCAGATGGGAAGGCACCGTGGCCTGCAAAGCTTCCGAGCCTACTCAGGTCCTCCTGGCTATACACGAAACTGAGCAAAGGCATTCTTCCAGTAGTATCATCTCTCTTTGCTAATCGTGATGGCTGGCACTGCAATTCAGTATGTCATGTCCGCATATCAGGATACATCTCGCAGCTTCAGGCAATATCATCGTCCGGTCACTTTGATGGCATAAGCGCGAGGTATTCGACATCAATGCACCACTTATGACTCCTCTCAAGTGTCACTGGCTGGCGCCATAATTGTCACACTCAATCATGGTGCTTGCTCTCTCCAGATTCCAGATCTCGCCTACCTCAATGACACCGACAAGATGATTGCCCTACTTCATCGGTTGCGTGATGACGTCTTCGCCCTCACAAGAACCAGACCTCATGAAGCTCCTACAGCTTCCAGGATACCATTTCTACACTCCAGCTGCTATAAGAGGACCTCGAACTACAGCGCATGTCCAGCTGGTGCAAAACAGGTGTGGTTGGAGAACGCCTTTGGCATGCGTTCGAACGCCTCAAAGGCTTTCTCCAACTTCACGTCTCACCCACCGGATGCATTCACACCGCAGGGCCGTGCGTCAGGAGACATCGTGGAAGCTGCTCTGACATCCTGCACAAATCTCGATGCCGCACCCGTACCCCAATTGCTGTTTATGCGCACGGATCAAACAGTGCTTGTGAGACCCGTGTACACAATCCGCTGAGCCAGGTCGTATAGGGACATCTGCGATGCTGTGTCTGAATGAGAGGCCGTCGATAAGTGATCAAGGGACGAAACTGATAGACAGTGATGTTACAGCCCCAACAGTGCTTCAGGCGTGGAAGGGAAGAAGCAAGTCCCAACCGTCCTGCAAACTCACTGGTGAACTCCCCGCTGGCGAGCAGTTGGTTGCCAAGACAGGATGCGTGAGAGTGCTTGTCTATGATGCTTGTTCCCTCTTGAGGCTGTCTCTATTAACACTGATGAGATCGTGGCCATGTATGTTGAGTCTGTCCTTACAATGAATAGAGCATAATAAAAGACCTTGTTTATTTTGAAATGGTTGAAGTCAATGAATAAATTTGTTATTGATAAAGGCCATTGTCTACCACTGTGGCAGCTGGGTAGGAGCTCGACCATACAAGTCCCACCTTTGCTTCACTGGAGCGGTCTTATTCATCCTACAGCTATCACGCTACCCATCCACACTACTATCTTACCCATCGCCACAAATATATTCTTACCTATCCCACAAGCATGCAAAGGCTTAATCATTTTTTCAAAGGTTTTCAACCAACAGACTTTATTAATAGGTGAATAACATGAACAAGTGTTGAGCAAAGATAACCTTTATTAATTAACTGTTCTTAAGTTAAAACTGTTGACTTTATTAAAAAAAGCAAAATGAACCAAGTAAAATGTGCTTAAGCAAGACTATCTCTCTCGGGT
>BHFT01046191.1:0-12320 GCA_004320025.1 Laticauda laticaudata | reverse complement strand
AACTAACTCTCCATTTTTTTAAACCCTGTTTAGTGCTGGCCTTCAATTTCATAGATTTCTTAGGACATTTGGGAAAAAAATGAAATTGCACTCTGTAGTAATGCCGCCTTTTGATTTCATTGCGCTGTATTTCACAAGAGACAAATAAAATTGGCCAGGTTCTTCCCTGAAAGATAGATAGATAGATAGATAGATAGATAGATAGATAGATAGATAGATAGATAGATAGATAGATAGGTAGATAAATATATAAATAAGAACAACGGAAAGGGGCACCTCAAACATTTCAAATATATTAAGGGCTCAGTGCGAACGAAATACAATCCGAAGATAAATAGATGCATTAGTAACAGCCGTGACTTCCTTTTTTTTTGTAGAAGTTTTTTTTTTAAAAAAAAAAACACTAACAAACATAAAACATCAACATAAAATCATCTTCCAGCGTGTCGGATGGTACATTTCTTTCGTGCAATGTCACAATATCAATAGTCTTCTCTTCCCTACATACATTCATATTACATAGATCAACTATACATATTATATTATCTTATATTGTATTATTATTGTATCATTATTAGACTCAACTATGAATTTATATATTTCTTATCGAGCAAATCTCACTTTTAACCAATCTGGGAGCATACAATTCATTTCCTCATGTTCAATTATATAACATCATTACATTATGTTATCTTACGTGTTATACTATTTCTTTTCATGATATAGTTTACTACCCTATTTTCTTGTCCAACTATTGATAAAATAAATCCCAATTTTTATAATATTCTTTATCTTCTTGCTCTCTAATTGCTAATGTCAATTTACTCATTCCTGTACGTTCTATCATTTTCTTAATCATCCTTTCCTATGTTGGAATTTTTTCACTCTTCCAATTTTTAGCAAATGCAATTCCAGCTGCTGTTAACACATTTGTAATCAAATGCATCAATTCTCTACTGTATCCTTCAGGCAAGATACCCAATAAAAATATCTCAGGTTTCAAATCTATATGCTGTTTTGGCATGACTTCATTTTCATTTGAGGAAACAATGGCAGTAAAACAAAGCCCACTCAACAGGTAAGGAAAGGGCGCTGCGTGCTCTCTCTCTCGCTCTCTCTCTCTCTCTCTGGTACAAACAGCAGGAGAAAAAGTGGGAGAGTGTTAGGTGCCCCAAAGTTCATGGGAGGAAATGTTAGGAAAAAAAGGGGAAAGGGTGCAATTTAAATTAATAAAACTGCTCATCTCCAGACCCACCAAGTTTACAGTAGCTGAAAGTTGCCTTAGAATAGGGGTGTCAAACTGTAGGGAATAGGGGTGTCATTGAGGCCCACATCATGGTCATGTTAGGCCCTGGGGGGGAGGAGGTGTGGCCAGGGTGGGTGTGGCCAGCTTGCTGACACTCATGTCAGGGCGCCTGTGGTGACCCAAGCACTCTGCCAGTGAAACCAGGCTCCCGAGCTCCATTTTAGGTTGTGACAGCTCTCTGCAACCCTCCCTGCCAGTGAAAACAGAGCTCGGGAGGTCCACCTACAGTCCTTGCAAGCTCTGTTTTCACTGGCAGAGGCACTGTGGGCCAGTCCTTTGCCAATTCTAGGGTGGTCTGTGGGCCAGTTCTAAGCACGCTGTGGGCTGGATCTGGCCCCTGGGCCTTGAGTTTGACACCCCTGCCTTAGCAGTTCTCTCTTTCTCTCTCTCTCTTTCCCCCTCTCCCCCCCTCCCT
The DNA here is from genome assembly GCA_004320025.1 of Laticauda laticaudata. Lineage (NCBI taxonomy): Eukaryota > Metazoa > Chordata > Lepidosauria > Squamata > Elapidae > Laticauda > Laticauda laticaudata. The sequence continues at coordinate 10,599 of BHFT01046191.1, read as the reverse complement.
CCTTCTTTCTTTCTACCTTTCTTTCACCCACTCACCCATCATTCCATTCTCCTCCTTCTCTGCCTTCCTTTCCTCCCTCCCTGTCTCCCTCCCTTCTTTCACTTCTTTCACTCCTTTCTTCCTTTCCCTTTCCCTCTTTCCTTTCCTCTTTCTTTCACTCCCTCCTTCCTTTCTGTCCTTCCTTCCCTCCCTCCTTTCACTCCTTCCTTCCCTCCTTTTCTCTTCCCTCTCTCTCCCTTCCTTCCTTCCTTCACTATCTCTCCCTCCTTTTCTTCCTCCCTTTCACTCCTCCCTCCCTCCCTTCATCCCTCTCTGCCCACATGACTTTTGTAGGAGACTGGCTAAATTTAAGGAAGCAGTGTTATCAAGGTCTATTTTTCATTGAACGTATTTAATTACTTTTATCCCACTGTTATCATTTTTAGAATTAACTCAATGTGGTGAAGATGTCCAACACCCCTTCCTCCTCTCCGCCTGTTTTCCCCACAACAACAATCCTGTGAGGTGAGTGGGTCTGAGAGAGAGAAGGACTGATCCAAAGTCATCCAGTCAGTTTTTGGCCCAAAGGAAGAACTATAACTCAAAGTCTTCTGATGATTGGCCCAAAGTCACCCAACTGGGTGATTCCCACTTTCTATCTGGTTTCCAGGGGTGGAATTATACTGGTTTGGACTGGTTCAGGTGGACCGGTAGATCCGGTGATCATTTGATTCCACCCACCCATCCCTGCCCTTTTCCTGTGCTTTATTTCCTTGTTTTTAAGCACAGTTGATTCACACATCAGCTGTTTTACTCACTGGGGCTGCAGCAGAAGGTAAGTATTATAGGTAAAAATGATCTTTTCTAAATGCTGTGAACCGGTTGTTACACCGGTTGAATCGCACCACTGTTTGTTTCCTTCACCACCAGATCAAACTGTCTCTCTATCTATCTTAAAGACTTACAGTTAGCTTTAAGCAGAATCAATTCTGGATCAAAAAGAGCAGATCTCCACTTACCATCTGTAGGCAGACCATGATGGAAGGGGAATGTATTTCAATCCTGTAGGCCAAACTCTAGAAGCATCTCTTTGACCTCCTTGAGAAACAAAATGTTGGACTATGATAACTCTTGATTAAAGGTTGATGTACAGTATTACATTAATTAAGTTCATAAAATACTTGATGAAAAGTGTATGTACTTATATGTGAAATCATGTTGCCTGTGTTGATATGGTCCCTAAGCTACATGTGCTAACTAATAAGAACATACAAGCTCTACCTTCAGTTCTCTTGCAAGTAATTCTTTATGATAAGACTGAAGCTTATATTCATCTCTCATTAAAAGTTTTAAAGCACCTTCTGGAAGACAGAAGTACAATGTTTGCTTCTTTGGCCTTGTGCAGATATGTGAAGTTTAACAACTGGCACTGCTGCCATCTCCTTTCCTTGCAAGCTGATTTTGAATAACCAAACATCTATTAACCACTGATGGTTCAACATCTCATCATCAAATAATAATTGTTGAATTTCCCTGTTTTCACTCCTTTGAGGTTTCTATCACTGTACTGCCTTTGGAACCAACCTAAGAACTTTTTCTGATATTCTTCTGCATTTTCAGTTGGAGAAGATCTTGATAATGTTCTGGATTGCCAAGAAAACCAACCTGTGGACCATCAAACCAACCACTCTAGAGTTCTCATTGGAGGTATAATGGCCAGGCTCAAATAACAGAATAATAGAGTTGGAAGGGACCTTGGAGGTCTTCTAGTCCAACCCCCTTGCTCAGGCAGAAAACCCTGTGCCACGTCAGAAAAGTGGCTGTCCAATCTCTTCTTACAAACCTCCAATGTTGGAGTAACCACAACTTCTGGATGGAAGTTGTTCCACTGATTGATTGTTCTCATTATCAAGAAATTTCTCTTTAATTCTAGGTTGCTTCTCTCCTTGGTTAGTTAACATCCTTTGCTTCTTGTCCTGCCTTCAGGTGCCTTGGAGAATAGTTTGGCTCCATCTTCTTTATGATAGCCCCTTAGATATTGGAACTCCTAGTCCTTCTTTTCACTAGACTGGAACTTAAATTGGACATAGCCAGTTTCTACAATCATTCTTCATATGTGTTAGCCTCCAGTTCCCGATGATAGTAATAGCACTTAGGTTCATATACTATCGCATAGTGCTTTACAGCACTCTCTGGGAAATTAACAATGTCAGCATATTCCCCCCAACAAGCTAAATCCCCATTTTACTGACCTCAGAAGGATGGAGTATTGAGTCAATTTTTAGCCAGTCAGGATCGAACTCCTGTCTGTGGGTACAGTTAGCTGTCAATACTGCATTCTAACCACTGTGCCACCATGGCTCCTACTTTGGAGACATTCTGCAAAGATCTCACTCTCTGAAGAAGGCTCTAATTTTGGGAAAGAGGGAAGGAAAGAGAAGAGAGTGACTAGGAGCAAGACAGATGGACTCAGTTACAGTGGTCATGAATGTACCATTGGAAGACCTGAAGTAACATATTTCGAATAGATCTTTATGGAGAAAAATTATCTGGGTGGTTGCTATAAGTTAAAAATGACTTGATTTCCTGACCATCAGCACTATTAACCAGTGGAATGGCTTGCCTCCAGAAGTTGTGGAGACTCCAACACTAGAGATGTTTAACAAGAGATTGGACAACCATTTTTCTGAAATGGTACAAGGTTTCCTGCCTAGGCAGGAAGGTTGGACTAGAAAACCTCCATGGTCCCTTTCAATGCTTTTATTCTATTCTATTCCACTGGACCTGATCTCCAACCCACTTGGTGTCCCTCAGCCACTTTCCTACACCCCATCACTGATCATGCACTTATCTTTGGAAGATCTCTTGAGCTCCAGGGCTCACATTAGGGAAGGAAAGCAGATATCCTATCCTCCAAAGCACCAGAAAGCAGGATAAGAAGCAATAGATAGAAACCAGGAGGTTGGATTAGAAGACCTCCAAGGTCCCTTCCAACTCAGTTATTCTGATGACACATAATCTACAACTTGGAGAATTTCCAGCTTTTAGGTTTCTCTGGAATCCTTCAGTCTCTTCTCCTGAGACCCAAAACTTACTGGCATAGTCTGTAGCTGCTTCTACATCCATACATCTGCTGTCTTTTGAGGTGAACTGATTCCACCTAATATCTCGAAAGAGAAAATTAGTCTGTCAGCTAAACCAGTTATACTAGATGCATAAAGTGAAAGGCCACAGGTGTTCTATATCACTTAGCTAGCCTCTCAGAATCCCTTTGAAGTTTCAGAAACTTGCATAAGGCTGGAATAATATTGTCATTCTTCCAATGCAAAAAAGCCCTGAGCTGCATCAAGAGAAGGATGGCATCAAGATAACAAAAAATGATACAACACTATACCTTTACAACTTCTCAGTGAGGCCACAGTTGGTATATTGCATCCAGATTTGGTCACCACACTATAAAAAAAAATGTTGAGGCTCTAGAAAAAGTGCAGAGAAGAGCAGCCAGGATGATTAGGGGACTAGAGACTAAAACATATGAAGAACAGTTACAGGAACTGGGCATGGCTAGTCTAGTGAAGAAAAGACCAAGGGAGACATGATAGCAGTCTTCCAATATTTGAGGGACTACCACAGAGAGGAAGGGGTGATGGTGTCAAGCTACTTTCCAAGGCCCTTGAAGGCCAAAACAATGAATAATGGATGGAAACTGATCAAAGAGAGATTCAACCTGGAAATAAGGAGAAATTGTCTGACAACGAGAACAGTCAATTAATGGAAGAGAAGTTGCCTTCAGAAGTTATGGGAGCTTCATCATTGGAGGCTTTCAAGAAGAGATTGGGCTGTCATATGACAGAAATGGTGTCGGGTCTCCTGCTTGGGCAGGGGGTTAGACTAGGTGACCTACAAGGTCCCTTCCAACTCTGTTATTCTGTTGTTATTAATATTATCTGATTAGGATTCTGGAGACTATATCGTATAATGAATAGTTAAGGGAGTAAGGTATGTCCAGTTTATGGGAGAAAAGGATTGGGGAGGACATGATTACTGTCTTCCAATACTTGAGGGGTTGTCACAGAGAAGAGGGGATTGAGTTATTCTCCAAAGCACATGAGGACAGGACAAGAAGTAAGGGGTGGAAGGAAGCTTGTTCAAGAATGAACCAGCCTAAAGGCAAGGAGAAATTTCCTGGCAGTGAGAACAATCAATCAATGGGACAGCTTGCCTCCTGGAGCTGTAGATGCTCCATCACTGAAGGCTTTCAAGAAACAGTTGGATGCCCATTTTACCTGGATGGCATAAAGTCACCTGCCTTGGGCTGGGGGTTGGACTAGAAGACCTCTGAGATCCCTTCCATTCCTATGACTCTATGTTCTAATGAGATCACCACAGGAATTCCTCTATCATTGATCGTCACCTTTTCAAAAGGAGAAGCAGCTTAGTTCATTTTGGTGAAACCCAAAAATAGTTTTAAAGGTAGCATTGTTCTTTTAAAATCACTTTTTAAAAATAAATCTCATAATCTCTCATCTCTACACAGTATTCTAGCGAAGGAGGGAAAAAACTATAGGGAAACGGTTTGTGCTAATCCTGCCACAGAGATAATCTTTGATTAATGAATAGTTATTAAATAATCTGTTTGGAGTTATTCTGGCACAGGGAAGGTTTTTAGATAATTATTCTCTCTCCTCTCTCCCTCCTGTCTAGATCTATTCTCTCTGTCTCTCTCTCTTCTTTCTCTCTCTCTCTCCTCTCACTTTCTCTCTTTCTCTTCTCTAAGTCTCTCTCTCTCTTCTTTCTCTCTCTCTCATTTTCCTCTTTCTCTCTCTCTCTTTCTCTCTCATTTCTTTTTCTCTCTTTTGTCTCTCTCTAACTCTCCTCTCTCTCTTTCTCTCTCCCCATTCTCTCTCCTCCCTCTCTGTCTCTGTCTCTCTCCTCTCTCTCCTCTCTAGCCTCTCTCTTTCGCTCTTTCTCCTTTCTCTCTCTACCTCATTTCCTTCTTTTTTTAATGTTTTGCATTATTGTTTTGCAACACACGGCATTCAAATATTATATCTGAATTGACAGAAAGTATATCTTTCAAAATCTGTTCATTATCTCACAAGAAAATCTCCATCAACATTACATAATAATAATAATCTGACTTGAATCATTGCTGCAAACAATTTTTGTTCTGGCCTAAGTGATAGCACTGAGCCAAAACCTATTGGCTGAGCAGCTATGACATCACCTAAGTGTTTTAGTTTCACACAGCAAATTGTTGTTTTTATTGACTAACTGTGCCAATACATTGTTGGCTATATGTCAGGAATCTCCACTGAATTCTTAACCAGCAGCCAGAAACAGATCCACATGTAGAGTTCAAACTAGCCACAGGAAGTCTTCAACAACCATTCATTTACTGACCGTTCAAAGTTACAACAGTACTGACAAAAATGACTGATGACCAATTTTTATATTTACAACTGTTAATAATTGTTAATCAGAATAGGGTTGGAAAGGACCTTGGAGGTCTTCTAGTCCAGCCCCTTGCTCAAGCAGAAGACCCTATACCATTTCAGACAAGAGACTGTCTAGTTTTTTCTTAAAAGTCTCCAATGACCGAGTACCCACAAAGTCTGAAAGCAAGCAATTCCACTTGAAGGCCCTTGAAGGGTCTTCAAACTTGGCAAGTTTAATACTTGTGGACTTCAACCCCCAGAATTCCTGAGCTAACATGACTGGAGGAGGAATTCTGGGAGTTGAAATCCAAAAGTCTTAAAGCTCTCAATTTTGAAGACCCCTGGGATAGAATAACAGAGCAGGAAGGCACTTGTAGGTCAATAGGAAGAAAGTCCTATCAACTTTTAAGAAAAAAATTAAAACTTTGAGACAACCATAACCTGGAAGACTGAAAATCTCCAAAGATAGGTAGGTAGATATTGAATTGAATTGAATTGAATTCTTTATTGTCATTGTAAGTATATACACAGTATACATACAACAAAATTCACATAACACCCAGAGACCAGACTCAACATGCACACACACATGACAATTCCCAAACATCTTCTCCCCATGCACCAAAATTCCCCACCTCCTAAAAACACATAAGCATCCACACAACAGACCAAGTAATACTGTCCATCAGCTCAGTGATAGTTGTCCTTAAGTTCATTGTTAAGTGCAATTATAGCTCTGGGATAAAAACTGTTCAGAAAACTGTTCAGAAAACAGTTTTCAGTTTTTTCTTATTCGTATCCATTTCATGTATTCATCACCAGGTTTATACTTATACCTGTTATCTAATAATTGCTTGACAAAATAAAATAAATAAATAAAATAAAAACATATGGTCTGAGTTTTAATGGTTCTGTATCTTCTGCCAGAAGGCAACAGTTCGTAAAGATTGTAAGCAGGATGGGAAGAGTCTCTGAGAATGTCGTGCAACTTCCTTAAACAGCGAGATGCGAAGATGTCATCTGAGGCTGATGGCTGGAGCCCAATGATATTCTGGGCAGTTTTAATGATTCTCTGTAGAGCTTTTTTGTCTGCCGTACATATAGTAGGCAGGTAGGTAAGTAGGCAGGCTGTCAGGCAGGCAGGCAGACAGACAGACAGACAGATTTATACTCCTTGCAGATAGCTGGTCATCTGCATCCTTTTAAGAGTCATTGAAGCCACTTGGAGATTTATCTGTGTCCTCAGGTTCACCTGAGTGGTGCAAATAGGTGTGGAGCCTTCTTAGCTGTAGGATGTTTTCTGCCCTCTGTCCCTTCACTGTTGAAGACAGGCACAGGCTGCACACGGAAGTCCAGTTACCTCCTGAAAAAGAACCTTTGGGATATCTTTTTTACAGAAAGGGTATTAATGATTAGATGTCTGCAGGGAGTATAAATCCTTCCATTCCCCACCATCCAGTCAGAACTGAAGAAGCTTCTTGGATGAGAAGTGGACTGTCTTAAAAAAAAACACAAAAAAACCAGAAAGTCCAGTTGGCTCTTGAAAAAAAGCACCTTTGAGACTGTCAAGGAATGGCACATTTACATTCAAATTTACAACTATCATCATCCTGGGGGAAAAAAAAAAGATAATCAGGAATTCAAGAACGTTATGAGGTAAATCAAACAATAAATTGATAGTCAACTTCTTCGGATGAGAAACTCCAGTTGCCTCTTGGGGAAAAAAAAAAAACATCTTTGGGACAGTCTACAAGAAAACAACCAAACTCAGAGTGCATCACAAATTCTACAGTTCAGTCCTGAGCTACAAAAATTATCTTTTATTGTCTACAACAGGAATCTTCAAATTTAATAGAGACTTGTGGACTTCAACCCCCAGAATTCTTCCTTCAGTCATCAGGCCCTCATTTGCATCATCTTCATAATTCAATTCAATATTTTTTTTGTCAAGAATGGAGAATGGCTCCATGTTTGCTTTAATCAGAATGTTGACATTTACACTGAAGCCAATTTTTCTTTTTCTATTCCGTGTTTTGTTTAACTACGACAAGTGACAGCAAACTGGAGCGAACAGACTTTTCAAATTGGCTCTTTGCCCGGAAAGCATCATTTCTCTTGTAGCTGTTTGCAGCTCCCACCCCATCCTACACACCACCCCCTCGACCCCTCCCTCTTCCTTTATTCCATGTACCACGAGAAGAAAATGTGGAAAACATTGGTAAACACAGGAGTGAGGTATTTAGCTCTCTTAGATAAAGGTTTGTGTTGTATTTTAAAATGAGATTGCTGTACAGTTTCAAGCTATTAGCGGGAACCTATTACACCATTGCTCCTGGGTCCTTGGAGAGCTATGCTTAGTGTATTTCAGTAATTCAAAGCAAATGGAAAAACCTACATGTGAAAATATTTAATAGTAACAGCACCAACTGCTCAAGGCTGCTTCGAGGAAAGTAAGCAAATGTGAGGTAGGTTAACTCCTTCGTCCCTGCTGAGGCTGCCTTCAGAAATCATCAGTTGCTACCCAATGGTGAAAAAAGTAAGGTTCTACATTTAGGCAAGAAAAACCAAATGCAGAGGTACAGTTTCGGTGGTACTCAATAGTAGTGAAAGGGATCTAGGAGTCCTAGTGGACAATCATTTAAATATGAGCCAGCCAGGTGCAGCAGCTGTCAAAAAAGCCAACATGATCCTAGGCTGCATCAACAAAGGGATAGAATCAAGATCATGTGAAGTATTAATACCACTTTATAAAGCCTTGGTAAGGCCCAGGGGTGGGATTCTTCCAGTTCGCACCTATTCTCTAGAACTGGTCATTAACATTCTAAGTAGTTCGGAGAACTGGTTGTTAGAAGAAATTACTGGCCTAATCCTGTAAGGAAGGCAGGAAGGAAACATTCTGGTGTTGCTTATAGAAACTGCCTCTCTGTTAACCCTTATTACATTCTTGGCAGGACTAGACTTTTTATCTCAGAAACGTCTCTGGAGTTTTTTTTCCTTCATTTACTGATACTTTGCTTGTGTCGAGTGACCATTTAAAGTTACAATGGCACTGAAAAAAGTGACTTGTGACCATTTTTCATACTTGCGACTGTTGCAGCATCCCCACAGTCATGAGAGGGCAGGCGAGGAGATGCATGCCTCAATGTGAGTGATGTTGAGTTGGCTATGCCCAGCCAATAACATGACCACCAAGCCATGTCTACCTCGTCACATGACCACCAAGCCAATCCATACCCACAGAACCAATTGTTAAAAATTTTGAATCCCACTCCTGGTAAGGCCACACTTGGAATACTGCATGCAGATTTGGTTGCCACGATTTAAAAAAAGATGTTGAGACTCAAGAAAGAGTGTAGAGAAGAGCAACAAAGATGATTAAGGGACTGAAAGCTAAAACATATGATGAACAGTTGCTGGAATCAGGTATGTCTAGTTTAATGAAAAGGATGGGGTAACATAATAGCAGTGTTATGATCTCAGGGGCTGCCACAAAGAAGAGAGAGTCAAGCTATTCTCCAAAACACCTGAGAACAGGACAAGAAACAATGGGTGGAAACTATCACTATCATTAAGTGTTGTACCTTATGATTCTTGATGAATCTTTTGAATCTTTTTTTTATGAATACTGAGAACATTTCCACCAAGACAAATTCCTTGTATGTCCAATCACACTTAGCCAAGAAAGAATTCTATTCTGTTCTGTTCTATTCTATTCTATTCTATTCTATTCTATTCTATTCTATTCTATTCTATTCTATTCTATTCTAGGAGNTCTATTCTATTCTATTCTATTCTATTCTATTCTATTCTATTCTATTCTAGGAGAGAAGCAACTTAGAACTAAGGAGAAATTTCCTGACAGTGGAGAACAATTAATCAGTGGGACAAGTTGTCTCCAGAAATCGTGAAGGTTCCAACACTGGAAGTTTTAAGAAGATATTCGATAACCATTAGTCTGAAATGCTGTAGCATTTCCTGCCTGATCAGGGGATTGGACTAGAAGTCCTCTAAGCTTCCTTCCATCTATTTTGTTTTCTTTTCTTTTTTCTTTTCTTTTCTTTTCTTTTCTTTTCTTTTCCACTCTACTCTACTCTACTCTACTCTACTCTATTTTACTCTATTCTACCCTACCCAAAATATTTGGAAGGCAGATAGAAGGCAGAAAGAACATGGATATAGTTGGGTCTTTCATTGTAGTGAATATCAGCTGTGTAGTTAGAACTCAAGAAAGAGAGTTTGACATTTTGCTATCATACTTACTTATAAATATATATGGGATATTTGCTGCAAGACCCAAGGAACCAAGAAGAACACAAAGGAGCTTCCAAGAAGCTTCTTCAGTTCTGACCAAATGGTGGGGAATATTTTTCTCCAGTTATGGAAAAATACCTTCCCTTGTCTTACTCATGCAATGAATATTGTTCTCCTGTCACTCTTAATATGCTTGTGAATTCAATTCATTCTGAAAATTCATAAGCATTTGGTGATACATTTCCCCCAAATTCCCATTTTTTATTATTCCATTTGCATTTCGTTTCAAGCATTTTCCACCCAATAGGATCCATATGTCTCCTAAACTTTTCAATATAAGTGATTATTATTTATGTACAGGGCTTCAGATTGTCCATGTAGGAAGGATGGCTGTGAACTAGAACTGTGAATGGAATGGAATAAAAGACTTGGAAGGGACATTGGAGTTCTTCTAGTCCAATCCGCTGCTTTGGCAGGAAACCCTCTACCATTTCAGACAAATGGTTATCCAATCTCTTCTTAAAAACTTCTTCCAGTGTTGGAGTATCTACAACTTCTGGAGGCAAGTTGTTCCACTGATTAATTTTTCCAACTGTCAGGAGATTTCTTCTTAGTTCCAAGTTGTTTCTCTCCTTGATTAGTTTCCACCCATTGCTTCTTGTCCTGCCCTCAAGATGCTTTGGGGGACTCTCTCAAGGCTTCACAACTGATTAGGTCAAATGAAAGCTAGTCACAATGCTAAGTCCCCAAGTCTTCTGCTGCCCTACATGTTTCAGTTGGAATGGTTGTTTTGCATCCCTCTGACATGCAGGCCTGGGGAGGCCTGGAAGTTGTCTTTCAATGTTGTTATTCCCATTTAGTAAAGCCCATGTCACACTGCACCAACGGATGGAAAGAGGATGTAAAATGGAGAGAAACACTTGCCATCCGT
>BHFT01046187.1:0-17767 GCA_004320025.1 Laticauda laticaudata | reverse complement strand
GAAGAGACTGAAGCACCTCCCATCTCTGGATGCTCTTCACAGCTCACAGAGAATGGGCGTATCAGGTAAGTATCAACGCCCTTTTAACAACCATGTTACTAACTTAAGAACTGTAGTGATTCACTTATAAACAAATGTGGGAGAAAAGTCATAAAATGGAGCAAACTCCTTTACTTAATTTCTCACTTAACAACATAATTTTTGGGCTCAATTGTTGGTCGTAAGTTGAGGACTACCTGTATTATTTTTAGCTCTTTTAACCTCAAATTGCCTTGCTTTGAAAATCAATCTACATCATTTGTAGCACTTTGCCTGATTTACAGTTGTTGATATTGTTACCATATTAATTCCTGGAAGTTCCTTCTCCAGATAATGAGAAGTATTGCTAATTTTCTTATCTGTATCCAGTTACATTTCTATTGGGAACTATGGAAATGGGAGCTTTTAAATATTCTATGAATTCAGAAAAGTTTCATTTACCTACAAAATTCCCCAGATAGCTTTCTTTTGTCTGACTTTTCAGTTCAAAACTGATAGATAAAAGATACTAAAATGGATATTGATATTTTAATTTCGAAGTTTTAATTCCACTCATTAAACAGTTATTGAGTGTCATTTCTGGACTTGTGTCTTTTTCTTTGGTATAATTTTTCAATTTCTCAGAGAGCAATGAAGTAAGTGTACATTTTTTCTCATATAATCAATGTAACTATGGGTTCTTCTATTTGGATGAACTTTAAAAAATGCACATAATCACAATTGTGGTGTCAATGTAAATATAGATGTAAACACTAATTCACATTTTTTACCATGATTTATATTGTAAGCAAGGCTGTCTGGCTTGGGGAGCTGATAGGTGCATTCTGTTCAGGCATAAGAAGCAATGGATAGTAATTGAGGAAGAACATGCTATTTGCTTTTCCAATTGTATTTTGTTTTATTTATGAAATATATTTTTATGAAGGGAGTACAGCCATCTGGTTCACATGCTGATTTCTAGGGTCCCCTTCCCTATTTATGGCATCACTACATAATATATGATTGGATCTCTTATTATGTTTTTTTCTGGCTGCCCATCTAATGAGTTGAGATCTTGTTCATGAACAGAAGTAGGAATTTGTTCCAGCTGAAATAAGAGAGAAGTCTTAAGAGAGAAGTCTTGGTTTGTTTTGTATTTTCTTCTATAAAACCAAGTCACAAAAATATGTGGTTTTGTGACTGGGGGCAGGGGTAAGCCATGTTATCCAAATATATGAATTATTCAACCATGTAATATGAGCTGCACAAATCATATTGATATGTGAAGGTCCCCATTATTAATGGTCTCAAGTGTTTTCATAATTAAATGTTTTATGGAAAGGTAAGTTGTTTAATTCCCAAAAGATATTGTTCGTTTAGATGAGATTTAATCTTAATTAGGAACAAATTTGGCGTATATATATATATATATATATATGTTTTTTTAAGCTTTCGTGGGTACTTACATTTGTGCTGTTTAGCTTCCTTCGGGTATTATCCCACGTCATTGTAGTGCTGTTAAAAGTTTGTAGCAACGTTTCAGCAGAATCTCATCTGCCATCATTCAGGCTTCTGTATGGATGTTGGGTCTCACAGCTTCTGGTTTCAAATTTGAGGCTGGGTCTATTCTGATTGGTTGGAGTCTAGGTCTGTGTTCACTGGACTTGGAGTTTGATTGAATTGGTGTTTCTGGTTCCTTCTGTCTGTTTGTGGCTTTGATTGGCTGGCAACACTCTTTTCCTGTGTTGGAGGCTTTCAGTCAGCTTGGCTTCGTGTGAAAGGACGGCTGCTATCCATTAGGAAGCTAGTTTCACCTGGGTGCCTGGTGGGGGGGGGTTTGAGTTGGAGGCATCAGAGGAGTCTGTTTGTGCTCAGGTGTTTGTCTGTTTTGTGTGTATGGAGATCTTTCTCTTTGAGAGTGCAGGCTTATATATATATGCTGTTCAGCTTCCTTCGGGTATTATCCCACGTCATTGTAGTGCTGTTAAAGTTGTGCAACGTTTCAGCAGAATCTCATCTGCCATCATCAGGCGCTGTATCACCCGAAGGAAGCTGAATATATATATATTCATAGATTTTCATGGGTACAGATATGCAGGTCTTGGTGTGTTCGGGTCTTTTTCTGGTGTAAGATTGAGAGTATCTTGGCAACGTTTCGACAAGGTCCCACTCGCCATCTTCAGACTGGTGCTTTTGGCTTCGTGCTCTGCTCGTAGTCCTTAATGGGTCTAAGTCTACATGGAGGAAGTAAACAGTGGGGTGCCACAAGTTCCATCTTGAGCCAGTACCCTTCAATAACTTCATTAACAACTGATGAGGGAATAGAAGGGAAACTTATCAAATTTGCAGATGACACTAAGCTGGCAGGAATAGCTAACACCCAAGAAGATAGGCTCAAAGATCCATCGGGTCTTGACAGACTAGAACCACTGGGCCTTATCTAATAAAATGAAAATTCAATATAGAAAATAGTAAAGTCCTATACTTAGGCAGAAAAAACAAAAGTACACCTATAGACTGGGGTGAAACCAGGCTCAATAGTCAGTAACTGTGAGAGGATCTTGGAGTCTTAGTGGACAACCAGCTAAATATGAGCCAGCAGTGTGTAGCCCGCCGCGCAAAAAATGCTAATGCCAATCCTAAGTTGTATTAACAGAGGGGATACAGTCAAGATCAAGGAAAGTACTAATACCACTCTATAAAGCCTTAGTAAAACCACACCTAGAGTACTGCATCCAGTTTTGGTCACCACATTATAAAAAGATGTTGAGGCTCTAGAAATAGTACAGAAAAGAGCAAACCCAGGATGATTAGGGGCCTGGAGCTAAAACATACAACGAATGGTTGCAGGAATTGGGCTTGGCTAGTCTAGTAAAGAGAAAGACCAGGGGAGGCATGATAGCAGTCTCCAATATTTGAGGGGCTGCCACAGGGAGGAGGGGTCAAGCTATTTTCTAAAGCTCCTATAGGCCAGACAGGAATAATGGATGGAAACTGAACAAGGAGAGATTTAACCTGGAAACAAGGAGAAACTTTCTGACAGTGAGAACAATCAATCAGTGGAACAGCTTGCCTTCAAAAGGCGATCAGTTGAGACTTTCAAAAAGAAATTGGACTGCCATTTGTCAGAAATTGTGTAGGGTCTCCTGCTTGGCCGGGGGGTTGGACTAGATGACCTAAAAGGTCCCTTCCAACTCTGATTATCTGTATGTATAAGCACCAGCCTGAAGATGGCGAGTGGGACCTCATCGAAACATTGCCAAGATATTCTCAATCTTACACGGGAAAAGACCCGAACATGCCAAGACCTGCATATATATATGATTTGAAAAAGTACAGAAAATATGTAGCTGTTTTTCACTGGCACCGTATGTTCGAGAATTTATATTTTGAAAAGCAACAGGTGAACTTTCTTGAGATAAAGATTGGACTGCTTTGAATTTATTACTATGCATTATATAAAAGGAAACTGTGAAATGTATTCCACTGTCTGATCTAATTTGGAATAGTGGATAGATATATTTCAGTTTCTCAGTCAAGGGCTGAGAGAAGCTGGGGCAAAATCTTCTGGCAGATTTCCACATGAAAAAGAAGACTAGAACCTGAGATGTCCCATACCTAGTCTATTTTATTAATGTGTTCATGTTTGAAGATCCTTGCATATATTATTTTATATATATGAAATTGTATATGTTGTGTATAGTGTCTTTTCAGGCAAAAGCTTCTTGCTAAATGAGTTTTCCGCAATTAATTGCATATGTTCTAATTAAATGTTGTGTGAAACAGATAATTGCTTTTATTTTTATCAGGTAGTACAACATCATGCAAAATGACTTTCCTTATAATAGTTTATTATTATAGTTTGAATATAATATTTTGAGGAATTGTATCCAGAGCAATTGCAAATGCTTTAATAGGGCCTATGTACCACTCCAGTCCAGCAGGGGCCTGGGGTATATATCTTTATGAGCTGAGAGTATAACCTTGAGGAAGGAGAGGAAGAGGCACAGCCAAGGCAACAATCAAATAAATCTAAGTCCAAAGCAGGGACAAAGTTGGAAAAAATATCTCAGATTGGACCCCCTCTGGTTCTCTTTAGGATAAAGACAGGGTGGGGAGAGGCCCATTCAGGTTTGCAAAGTTCTGTTATTGTAACCCAGTAATAAAAGTAATTCATTATTCATGGTGTTCAAGTCTAATTTACATGAGAACTGGGAATATCCTTTCTAATAAGAAGGTTAGAAACAACAATCCTCCAAATTAAAATTATAATTAATGATCCCAGTTGAACAGGAACAACCAAAACGTGATACTAAATCATCCATCCATCTATCTTACCGAATAATAGAGAACAGCTCATAATTCGTGATAGTATTGCATAAAAGGCTTTCTGATAAGCAAAGTTCCTTATCTCTTCTTAAATATCTATGTTTGCTTCAACTTTTGATGACTCACAAGCATTAAAATATATGAAATATATAGCTTCATTGGATACACATGGTTAAAACAAAAACATGCTGTATAAAGAAGTTTAAATGATAGTAGAAATTTGGTTCCCTGGGATAGTCATAAGGCAAAAACTTCCTCTATACATCAGTTGATTCACTTATTAAATATAAATAGTTATGCTGAAGTTCAATTCTCTACCACATTTATCAAATTAGGGAGATCCATTCAGTGGAATCATAAATACAGATAGTCCACAACTTACGACCACAATTGAGCCCAAAATTTCTGTTGAGACAGTTTTGCCTCATTTTATGAACTTTCTTGCAACAGTGAATCACTGCAGTTAAGTTCGTAACATGATTCTTAGTTAAGTCTGTCTTAAGGCCCTGTCCCACTGATCTTACATATGCAAAGAGGGATGTAAAACATAAAAAAAAGCTTGCCATCCATTGGGAAAGCTCTATGCATCCATTGTGTAGTTCATTGCATACGTGTTTCATATGCTCTATCCGTCGAGCATCCGTCCACTGCGATTTCATCCGCGCAAGAAGTTTTGAAGCTGCACAAAAAACTTTGTGAACGGATGAACTTTCCGCCGTGTACGATGTAAATCTGTGACATACGAGCAACAAAAGTTCTATGTCTGTTTATCATCCGTTAAATGTCTGCTGTATCCTCTCTGCATCCTCTGGGCATCCTTGCAACTCACATCCGCTGCATCTGAAAACGGAAAGAGGGAAGAAAGAAAGGTACATGGAACATCTATACATCGTTAGTAGCACGGAAATAGAAAGGTATGCGTTTGCATCCAGTATACATCAGCGCGGCATCCCCTTTTCTTTCCT
The DNA here is from genome assembly GCA_004320025.1 of Laticauda laticaudata. Lineage (NCBI taxonomy): Eukaryota > Metazoa > Chordata > Lepidosauria > Squamata > Elapidae > Laticauda > Laticauda laticaudata. Next base: position 12,455 of record BHFT01046187.1, on the reverse strand, counting down.
TTAGGCGTACTTGATGCATCCGCTTCATCCGCTATGCGTCCGCTTTGAAATTCTCCCCCAGAACCCCTTCGAGCGTGTCATCCGCTTCATCCGCTTTCATCCGCTAGGCTTCCTATGAACATCTGTTTAACATCCCCGCTACATACTTACCCACGTCCGTTCTTTTTCCGTTCTGTTCATGCAAATTTTCACCACTTTTTTGGAGCGGAATGATGACAATGGATGGAGCCACCCCGAAATTTTTGCTCATCCGCTGTGTCCTTTATGCATACGTTTGCGTCCGTCGGCCAGTGGGACCGGGCCTTTAGTCATTGACTTTGCTTATGAGAAGGTTGCAAAAGCTGATCACATGACCACAGGACACTAACAGTCATAAATACATGCCAGTTTGCCAAGCATCTGAATTTTAATCATCTGACCATGGGGATGGCACAACTCATTCAAAAAGTATGAAAAAATGGTCATAAGTCATTTTTTCAGTTGCCATTGTTACTGAATGGTCACTAAACGAATGGTGTCAAGTCAAGGATCACCTAGTGCATATTTTGAAAACTTCATTCAGCAATAGTCAAATTGAGTCCTTTTAACTTGTTGCATAATTTTGTTGATCAATATTTTAACACAAAATTCTTAAGTGAGATAAACATTTAAACATTTAAAAAGAAAACTTGAAGGTGATTGCCAATTTATAACTAAGCAAGCTATTGTTTCCTTTAGTTATCAAGAATTATGCAAGGTGATATTTGGATATTTATAAAAACTGGTTTATTGATAAAAATAAAACTGGATATTTATAAAAACTGGATCAGCTAGGACTTGTCAGGAATTTTTTTAGAATTAAGATGCAAGAATTATGTATTAATCGGGATAGTAATTAGAAATTCATTATATTTGCAGGAAGGTACTGTTCTTATAATTTGAGGAAGTATTCTATTTTTAATTATGGCTTTTGGTTCATTTTTTTTGGCAAGCTTTTCAAAAATGTATATGCCCAGACCTCTTGATATGTTAATCTTGCACATATTGAAATAAAGAAGATATTTGCCAAGTTGCGAAATTACGTGTCTCTGCTTGTGTGCACTAATTTGTGATTACCAGTAGAACTGGCTGGCATTTGATTTTGAAAGAATTGTGATGTTGGAACAAGATTAAAAGAGGTTCTGAGACTACTCTGAGATACCATGTTTCCACTATGGAATCTAGAGTACATATAAAATGCTTATATTTAATCTCATTTTTTTTTTATAATTCTAGCTCCTTGCTGAAAGACAGTACTAAAAGTAGGGAAGAATACAAATAGTTCAGCAAAGGTCAGAGAAAAAGATGGAACTATGAGACAAATTGAAAGATAGAAAGCTCCAAAAAGTAATAAACATGGAAGAAGAAAGAGAAGTGAACACATTTAAAAAAGTTTGCATAATTTATATGTTATTAAACAGCAACACCCAAGTATGAAAGTTTGATAGCCATTGTATCGCTGTTGGCTAAAGATATGTGGAACAGCTCCTTCAGTCTGATATAGGAGAGAAGTATTGGCTTATAATTCTAGTAATTCCCAGCTGCGATACCAAATGTGGAAAATTGTGACAATTCCTGTTTAAAAACATTTTGGAGGTCAGAAAGTTGGGGAAGGCTATAATGAACGTTATCAAAGAAGCACAACAAAGGATGTTCTTTCTGCGCCAACTCAGAAAACTCAAACTGCCCAAGGAGCTGCTGATTCAGTTTCTACAGAGGAATTATTGAGTCTGTCTTCTGCTCTCCTCTATAACTGTTCTGGTTTGGTTTTCTGCAACCCAACAGGATAGACACAGACTTCAGAGGATAATTAGGACTGCAGAAAAAAACAACCTGCCTTCAGTCAGGACCTGTATACTGCACCAGTCAAAAGAGGGCTGTGAAAATATTACAAACCCCTCACATCCCGAACATAAACTGTTTCAACTCTTCCTTCAAAACGATGCTATAGAGCGCTGCACACCAGAATAACTAGACACAAGGACAGTTTTTTCACTGAATGCCATCACTCCTGATAAGTGTGTAATAATTCCCCTCAACACTGTTCATATTACAGAGTCTGCATTTACTGTTACGTTAATCTTTCTCACTCCTTATCACCCATCCCCTCCCACTTGTGACTGTTAGGACTGTAACATTTGTTGCTTGTATCCTTATGATTTGTATTGGCTGTTTCTTAGTATGATTTGATTGCTTATTTTTACCCTTTGTATACTCTATGACTATCATTAAGTGTTGTACCTTATGATTCTTGACTCTGAATGAATGTATCTTTTCTTTTATTGTTATTATGTATACTGAGAGTATTTGCACCAAGACAAAGTCCTTGTGTGTCCAATCACACTTGGCCAATAAAGAATTCTATCTATCTTCTATCTATCTATGTAGATGCAGACTTGAATTCATCTAATGGCATTTATTTATATATAATGCTACTTCAGTCATTCAAGTTCTAACAGCTGACAATGTAAACTCAACTTCCTAAGCAGCATATAATCAAAACAATAAGCATATAAAGTTCTCTTAATATAAAACTAAATTACTGTTCTTTAGCGTGTTTTCTAGTTAGAATTAATTTTTCTTTACTTCTTCAAAGGACTGCATGATTTGTCTCTGACCTAGATTTAATGTAAGGTGGATGCCAGTAGAATGGAATAAATGGAATGGCGTTGTGCCAAACCTAACCCCAGTTATTAGGGTTAACTTTTCCCAGAATTTCAGTCAAATTATAGGTTTTCCAGGTTTGATTCTTTCTTGGCAGGATGTTTTCTTTTTAAATACTGCTATTAACTCCACATTTTAAAGAGCTCCTTAAAGTTCCTATATTTTCTCCAGTATTTCAAACTTCCGTAAAAAACAATCATCAGTGAAAAATGTATAGATGAAAACAAAGTTTATAGCGATAGTTTTCTTATAAGTCTATATAAATCTTTAGCAGAATAGTATAGTATTAAGCTTGGGAGACAGGAGAAAGAAGAGGAGCTGGATGAAGAGCCTGAGGAATGCTGTTGAACTCCTAGGAAAAGCAGACCCAGGGGCCCATCATCTAAGTAAAGTCAGAGCTGAGTCCCACAGTTGTGGAATGTATGGCCTCAGTAGAAGATGATACATCAGCATAGTCACTCAGCCCTTAGGAACTAATACTAATTTCAGGTGGAATCAGCCCTGGGGTATTCAAACTAGAGGATGGGAAGGCAAGAAGTAGTATGTTTCAAGGGAAAAAGCCTTGAAATAATGTTCAGAGTTGACAGCATACATGACTAGGACCAGAGGTGATATTCAGCAGATTCTGACCAGTTCTGGAGAACCGGTAGCAGAAATTTTGAGCAGTTCAGAGAACCGGCAAATACCGCTTCTGACTGGCTCTGCCCCCATTTATTCTATGCCTCCCGAGTCCCAGCTGATCGGCTGGGTCGTCTTTTGTTGCCCTGCACAGGAGAATGGAGCTGAAAAGCAGGATAGTGGGTGGGGAGGGGAGGGGATTTTGCAGTAACCTTCCCCCAGGAGTGGGGAGGGAATGGGAATTTTGCAGTATCCTTCCCCTGCCATAGCCACCAAGCCACACCACGTCACACCCACCAAGCCATCCTCACAGAACTGGTAGTAAAAAAATTTGAATCCTACCACTGATTAGGACATCTAGAAGATTGGATCTTCAAATAGAAAACCCTGTTTCAGAACAGTCATGAGTCTACAACAGTGTTGATTGAAGCTAACCTGTGTGACCATGGATATTGAATTAGCAGTAATTGCTTACTTTCTAAACACTCTTCCCTTGTCTTTGAACACTATATTCTTGATTCTGCTTGGTTCCCATATCTTTTATGGGTGGGACAGTGTCATTAGATGGATATTAGAGACTGTCTGAGAGCATGTCTGAGAAGAAGAATTCATCATTTTATGAAAGTGATCTTGTAAATGAAAAGCTCTGAATGTGTATTATTTATGAGATTCTCTTAACAAAAAGAGAATCTAATGCATCTTTTATTTTACGTATATCCTATTTCCTTAGGGGCTGGATTATTTATATGTGTTAAAGTCAGAAGTTGGTACATACAGATAATCCTCAATTTACGACCACAATGGAACCCAAAATCTGTTGTTAAGTGAATTTTGCCCTATTTTATGACCTTTCTCGCCACAATTGTTAAGGGAGTCATTGCAGTTGTTAAGTTAGTAACACAATTGTTAAATGAATCTGGCTTCCCCATTGATTTTGCTTGTCAGATGGTCACAAAAGGTGTTCATGTGACCTCAGGGACATTGCAATTGTCAGAAATGTGAATTGGTTGCCAAGCATTTGAATTTGGTCAGGTGAAAAACAATAATAAGTCACTTTTTTCAATGCTGTTGTAACTTTGAATGGTCAAGAAACTTGTAAGTTGAGGACTACCTCAATTATGAAATATTAATGAAATAAACAATGAAATAAATTATTACTTTGTGAAATAAAATTATGAAATAAAGATTCATTACTGATTATTCCTACCTAAACATTTATCATTTTTCTGATAAAAGTAATTTTCAAATAGAAGCTCAGATTTTTAAAAACATTTTAATAATATTAATAATTACTTTTTCCACCAGAAAAAAGTTTCCAAAAGGCAGGATATAAATAAAGAAAATAAAATATGGATTGTTGGAAAAAATTCTTTACTTGTTTGTTTAATGCATCACATTTATATGGCTGCTGATACATTTGTATTTATAGTATTTCATTTTAATAAGATGAAAAAGTTATACTATGTTTAAAACAATGAAAGCCTTGTTTCTAGAAAATCCTTATGATTACTGAGCATGTTTGTTCTAATTTTTGGTTAAGTTTTGGTGCACTGTCAGATGCTAATTGAACTTCTAAACGTCTTGAATTTTACTGTCTTAAATCCCCAGATTTAACAAAGGGTTAATTCTACTCTGCATCCTGTTTATTCAGCTGTCATTCTAACTGGGATCTGTCTTAGATTATATGGGTTCCATAGGAGCTCCAGCTGGCTGGCTGGCCCCCTGTCTTTTTGTGCTAGCCATATTAACTATGGACTCTAAAAGCTCATGATGGAACCTGTTGTACTTAAAAGTGAGGAGCCAGTTTGAATGTTGTAGATTCCATTTGAGGGCCTTCTTGGCTCTTCTAATTAAACACAATTAACTCTATTGCAATTAAACTGAGGTTACTTTAATGAGTGATTGAGCCTGATCTCTTATCAGTCAGACTTGTTCTGATCTTTAGTAGATATGTATCAAAGTACTGAAATGATTTATTCAAGACAATGAAAATGTTTAAATAAATGTTTGGTGGAATTTTAAAATGTATACTTGCTTCTCTAAACACAGAGAAAGTTGGTTCTACAGTAAAAGCTAGAGATAGAACCCCACTGCAATTTCCCTTAAAATTGTAGATTTCAACATTTGAGTACTGTTGATCATAGAATCAGTTTGATGTAGAGGTCAAGGTACTGAACTGTAAACTGGGATACTGAGTTCTGGTCCTCCCTTAATTATGGAAGCTGATTGGGTGACTTTGCACCAGTCACCTTTCTCAGCTTAACCCACCTCACAGAGCTGATACTGTGGGGAAAATAGGTGTACATATACAGTTGGGTACTGCCTTGCTGTCTTTTGTGCGTGTGTATGTATGTCTGTGTCTCCACAAAAGACAGCAAACCAGTACCCAACTGTATAATAATAACTGAAAATGGACATGACATTTGAATATAATGAAGTGTATTTTTCCATACAAATAAATATAACTGTTGCCCTTGTATTTGAGTTTTGAACATGCATATTAATTCCATGTGGATGTATCTTAGTGCAGATCAACTCAGTGACTTAGTGAAACACTTTTATTGCTTTATTTACGACAGCAGTGCTGGTGAACCTTTTTGGCACCAAGTGCTGAAATGGGAGTGCACACGTGTGTGGGGGAGTATCAGAAACCAGAAGAGCAGTTCCCTGGCGCCACCTGGTCTTCTGGTTTCTGCTGTACATGCGTGCACAAAGACCAGATGGCTGATGTGTGTGTGTGTGCCGGAAACTGAAAGCTCAGCTTCCCAGGGCACACAGTTGCACTGAGGAGCTGCTCTTCCAGTTTCTGGCGCTTCTGCATGCGCAAAAATCAGCTGCACACTGGAACTCAGAAGAACAACAGGAGACCGCGACAATTGGCATGTCCGGAGAGATGGCTCTGTGTGCCACTTCTGGTACGTGTGCCATAGGTTTGCCATCACGGCACAATAGGAAGCCATCTAATTTTCTATTTTGGAAGGAGGTTTATTCATTTGCTCTCCCAGCCCCCCCCCCAAAAAAGTACTGAATGTCCTTCTTGCTTAGGCATCCAGTTGGTTACACGGAGGGTATAACTGATCTTCCATGGATTAGTTAGCGCTCAGGATTTCAGTCTTATCTTTCGACCTTTTCATCTAGGGGTTCTATCTGTAGTTTACCTCAAGGAAATAGTGTGTTTGAAGATACTATGGAGATTAAATGATTCAGAGATAATGGAACATACATTTCTTTTTTTAATCTATACTTCTAAGAGATCAACACTGTATAACTGACTCATGTATTTTCAAAGCAGTTTTCCAAGAAAGGTTATGCTGAAACATGATGGTTTTTGACAATGAATCTCAGATTGTTGCAAACTTTCTAGATTTTTTGGAAGTGTTTTTTAAAATTGATTTTTCTTGAGTTAAGAGGAATTGTTAGGAAAAGTAACCTTCATCTATATTCTTTGTTTGTTAAACTTACTTGCTGCCTGTCTCACTGTGGGGCTACTCTAGGCAGCTTACAACAATAAAAGGGAAGAAATTAAAAGAGTGTAAATAGAACAAAAGTAAAATAATAGAACAATCAAATTATCAATGAAAAAGAACACAATGAAAATACATCTATATGAATATATCTATAAAATAAATCTATAGATAAATACACGTGTGCTTCTGCCAATATCTATTCTATTTACAATTCTTCCAGACATTTATACTTCCTATAATGGACAATAGGAAGAGAGGAGGACAAAAGGAGAAACTTTTTCTGATCAAAGAAGAATTAAGCTCTTCTTTTGGTTGTGAAAATAAATGTCAGGGTCTCCTAGTGAAAAAGAGGCATTTGGCACCTACACTTTATATGTTAAAACTTCTGAGTAATCCTGGCAGTAGTTTTACATAAAAGTCTCCCCCCCCCAAAAAAAATAATATTGAGAAATACTGCTTAAAATCCATTTTATGTCATATAAAAAGAAAATATCCTCATGAGTGAAAGAAATAAGGGGCGTCAGGAACAAAAAAAAATTGTATACCATTATATAAGGAGACTTAGCCATTTGTGTTCCCCCCCCCCCAAAAAAAAAAAAAAAAAGAAAGAAGGAAGGAAGGGAAAAAAAGTACTGAATGTCCTTCTTGCTTAGGAATCCAGTTTGTTATACTAGAGCAAGAAATATTTCTTCATTTTATTTCTGTTTCCAAATGTTTCCACTTTGTTTTTTTTACCTTCATCATGCTGCCACATTCTGTATCTTGAACTTGAAGTTTCAAATCTTATAATCTGGATTTTGGTCAAAATCTAAGCTTCTGTAAAGACAGATATGGGCCTCTTTTAAAAAGAAAAATCTCCAAATGCTAATGTGTACATTCTGTTTTGTAGTTGTAACTCTGATTTGATATTCCCTAAAATTGATAATACAATTATCTACTGTTAATTTGCTAGGAAGAAATGCTGTAGCTTTCTAGTAGGCCTCTGTGAAATGGTGGCTTCTCGTCATTCAGAATAGCATCTGTTCTGTTAAAAAAAAAATCTGGAAAAATTTTTTTTTTGCCTAGGAGCCTCTTGTACTTCAAACTTATGCATGGTTCAGCTGAAATAAGGTTCCATTGTTCATTTAGAGTTGGTATGCTATAATAGGCATACTGTTGTTCAAGGCACTTAAACTCATTGGATGGCAATGGAGTAGTCACTATCTTTCAGCATGATTGCCTAAATAAAATGCATAATTCGTATGAATGTTGTCTCAAGTGACAACATTCTTTAGTTGACAATGGAGATGAAAGGATGTATTGGTACCCAGAGAAATCCATTTATTTACACTAAGGGGTGTGGGTATCAGTTCTTTATGCTTCCACTGATGCAACTCTGAATGGTAGGAAGACTCAGGAAAGAGGAAGTCTTGCATTTGTATTTGGAAGAAGATTTCAATGAAGCTTTAGAGTCTAACTATAATGCTTATTGTTAGGAGGACCTTTTCTTTTCTCAACAGAAGTACCCATCTTGTTTAACTAGTTTCTTCCTTTCTTCCTACATTAGGGTAAGTCATTTGATTAAACAAGTTCATAAGAAAATTGTTAGTTTTACGAATTTTTTCAGTTGTCCTCTGTACTTGAATTCCAGGATCGTCAATCTGTTTTTGCTGATGAATGGCTGACCACTTTCTTGGAAATGTGTGTTTTAAACTGAATATGTGCAAAACTGAGTAACTGAATATGTGCAAAAAGTACTCTTTTTTTTGTTTAGTCAATAGATCCTGTGATCTTGAATTCAAGTCCCAAGAAACACCCAGTACTCAGCAATGAGGCAGGTATTTTTCACATATTCAGAAACCTTCATATTACATTTGTTTCACATGTTTTTCTGTAACATATACCGAAAACAAGTTGATGAACTGCTACATGATCAGAAAATTATTGTTTGAACAACTCAGTTGAAAATAAACACCTTTAAGGGCATATCAATGGGTCAGATACATTCACATTTGATGAAGCGTCATACTGTGATGAAAATATATCAATTACTTGAGAGAAAAATGTATATTTAAAAGGCAGAACTGTATCTAATGCAGGAATGGATGCTGTGACATTAGAGTCAACCAGTGGTCTCTGTTTGGAGTCAAAAACTTCGATAAACAGATTTGGGAAAAGGAAAAAAATTGGCAAAAAAATAGCAGCAAGGGAGATAAAAGTTAGTGGCCCAAGGTAATATTATTTTAACAGAAAATTGCATATAATTCGATTCATACAACATAACAGAATTGGAATACATGCTGTGTGTCAAACTTCTAGCTGTGTTCTTTTTTTAATCTTAGAAGACTCCGTTAAAGGTTTTGTTTCAACATATAAATGTTTAGAATATAAATATACATGACATTTTTGTGAGACAAAAGTATGCTCATTTATCTTTGCTAGAGCACGTTTCATTAACTTGCCAAAGCAATAATACAAGTTTGTCAGGCTTGCGTAATTGAGTAGTGCAATTGAGTGAGATTACTGAAATTATCCTAGAACTATTTGTGTTTATTAAGTTGGGTTTGAGGGAGAGAAAAGGAGCATTAGTTCAATAATACATATATTCATTTGATTGGATCAGTAAATCAGTTTTCAATATTTTTGCCTGTAACAGATCTAGATCCAGTCCTTCATACAATATTTACATACCCTATTTAAAAAGTGTTTGAAAATAAGACACTTCTGCATTATTATGTATCACATTACCATGGACTAATTGGATATTAATTGCTTGCCACAGTTAAGGAATTGAATAAGAAATAAATAATTATCAATAAGAATGTATGTTATTACATGTAATTCAGAGCTAGTAACGGGATTGCTTATTGAGGGAAAGGGGGAGAAAAGGCATCGAACATTGTCTTGGAATTCTGCAGTAATTTTAAGTCACGTCATAGATATTTGCCTACTGTATCTTATAAAGTAGTTTCATACTGAACACTTCTTCAGAAGTTTAAGAATTGGAAGCAAAAGTTTCTTGTAATGAAGCTAAGCTTCTATAGGTAGCCTTTGGCTTATGTCCATTTGTTCAGTGACTGTTCAGAGTCAAATGAATTTACGAAGCTCTGGCTGTTCATTTGCAAATTCTCTGCTGGTAAAATCAGATCAATAAGATAACCAACAAGTGGGTTGCAAGTTGCTTTGTAAGTCACTTCTGCCATTTTTCTCCCAAGGATCTTGTAGACCCCGCTGCCCACTAGTACTCCATAGAGTGTTCTTTGTAGTTTAAAGTGACTTACACATGCTTGGGATAGACACATATTCATCATCCGATGAAAATAAAATAAAAAAAATAAATATAATAAAAGTAATAATTAAAAATTATAAATAAAAAAGAAAAAAACAAACTCAAAAGGGCAGACTGATGGGCCACTGTGCCCTTTTCTGTCGTCAGTTTTCTAAGTTTCTATGCCAGCCTGCAGACTCCATTGCCTCCACCAACCCATCCAAGGTCTCTGCTGGCCCTCCCACAGCATTTGCACATACCCCCCCCCCTTCACTCCTTAGCTGAGACTTCTGCCCCTTCCTGTTTAATGACTTGGACATCCTAGGGTTATGAGGATTGGGATTGCCACTGCTAAGCAATGCAGTCTCATGATATCCTGCTTTATGACTGCATTGCCTACTGAGGGCAATCCTAGTTTCAAATGCTGTTGTAACCTAAGGACTACCTCTATTGCTACTGTATAATGCATGCATTCGGTAATACATAAAAGCATATTCTAGTTTTTTAAAAAAAATATTGGGATGACCTTGCAAATATTTTTTGCAAAATAATATATTTATGACCTTTTTCCTTGAACAAATCTGAAATTTTCATTGAGATCTCTTCTTACGAAAACACTTATTGCATAGAATTTACAACTGAGCAAACTTCTTTTATTAAATTCAAGCAAATTTTTGTCGCCTTTGTCATCTTCTTTGTTAATGGCAATTTACAAGGGATAAATCATCAAAACAGGACATGATGCACCTTAACCAAACAGTTGTATAAATCAGGGGGACTAACTATGATTGTGCAAGGAATATGCCTTCTGTTGCTGTTTACAGCTTTTTGACAGCATAGATATGTTAATGAAGTAGAATGAAAATACATTCCCAAATGCACTTTTTCAGGGCAGAGGACAGCTGTTGTGATGAAGAATACTGTCATGTTCAGCCTACAGTTTGTGGTGAATCCAGATGGCCCTATCTTTAGCATATTAAAAGGGCATGTTGATTCTGTTTGTGAAACAGCAATATATTTAGAACAATCTATGAAAGTCTGTTTCAGGCATCAGTTAAAAATTATCATTGCAGCAAATAAAGGATTACTCTTTTTTATTTCCTGTATATCTTGCTTTATCAAAGCTCTGGATAATATGCTTTCTGTAAGCAGACGTAACAGATTGGTTACAAAAAGTATGGGAAGAAACGATTTAATATAAGTTGTTTCCAAATGACATAATTTTACACATTGTTCTAGTGAATTGGTACATGAAACAACTATAGTTGTGGATATTTGTGTTGATTATTAATTATATTGATTGCTACAGATAGGCCTTGAGTTACAACCCCGATTGGGATTGACATTTCTGTCATTCATTGTGGCAGTCATAAACCAAGTTGTCAGGTGACTGCACTGATTTACAATGGCAATCCCTGTTCATCGTTCTTCAGAAACCTGGGTAGAGAAATGCTTCCTGAGGCATGGCAAGTCACCACAGAGCTGGGTGGTTTGGGGGCTGCTTGCTGCTCTGGAAGACAGTCAAAAGGAGAAAAATAAGGGGGAAGATAGCCAGGTGTGTGTGTGTGTGTGTGTGTGTGTGTGTGTATGAAGCATCTCTGTAGTATAAGGGCACGTGAGTTGCGAAGTGCCATAATTTTGATTATGTGAATCAGGGCGGGGGGAATACTGCAATAATTCCAACTTTGTGCATGAGCGGTAAATCCATTTTTTCAGCACAATCATAATTTTGAATGCTCGCTGAACAAATGATTGTTATCTGTATTTTTCCTCTAAAGATACAAGAGCTTCTTAGGCAGTTTACAGGTGATTTCAAAATGTTTTAAGGCCACAGTAAAATAATACTGATGACATAAAATTTCATCAGGTTCCTTTGCATAAGATAAATGATATTACTGGGCTAGTTTGGGGAGTGAACTCTGATATTGTCTTTCCCTGTTTCCCTGTTAATTCTGTGACATGGTAACATGAGTGAATTGTTAGCGCCGTATCCTCAGAGGAAAAAAGAATGAGTTATCTCATGAAGGTGCCTTTAAAATTCTAGTTACTGACAATGAAGAATCTGTCAATCTACTTCAGAAATGTGTTTCTCCACACATTTAACTCTTTGCTATTGCAATAGTCCAAATTCATAATAGAGCTTGTACCCATGTGCAGGATTTCCTTACAGTTGGCCGATACACAAAGGAATAATTCATTTTGATTTCATATACTCCCAAGGAAAAATGTTCCAGATCAACTCTTAAGGCCGGGTCCCACTGCACTTACAGATGCAAAGAGGATATAAATGTTAAAAAAAGCTTGCCATCCATTGGAAAACGCTATGCACCCGTTGTGTACTCACTGCATACGTGCATCATACGCTCTATCCGTTGAGCATCTGTCCACTGCAATTTCATCCACGCAAGAAGTTTTGAGCTGCACAAAACTTTGTGAACGGA
>BHFT01046185.1:0-11016 GCA_004320025.1 Laticauda laticaudata | reverse complement strand
CTGCTGAAACATTGCTACAACTTTAAAAGCACTACAATGACGTGGGATAATACCCGAAGGAAGCTGAACAGCACATAGATATATACATACATACACATACACACATACATATGTATATATATACTTTTCTTTCTAATAACAATAGCATTAGACTTATATATCACTTTACAGCCCTCTCTAAACAGTTTACAGAGTCAGCATATTGCCCCCAACAATTTTCATCCTCATTTTACTTGCTTTGGAGGGATGCAAGGTTGAGTCAGTCTTGAGCCTGGTGAGATTTGAACTGCCAGATTGCAGGCAACCAAGCAGCCACCAGAAGTAGCCTGCAGTACCGCACTCTTATCACTACGGCACCACAACTCATGATGTGTTTCTAATGTTTCCCAATCTTGCCAAATCTTTATTATATTTTGATTTCTGGCATTTTTTCAAGGATGTATATGTTCTTAATTAACACTTAAGCCATTTGTCCAAGTCCTAGTTTAAACACTGTTTAGATAATGAACTGACCAGAAAGTGATGTTATTGATTAAAAAATCTCCTTGGGGCTATTTCTTACAATAATTTCTGTACCTGAAACTTGCATATAGAAGGCCTTTGTAAAAGTTTTGAATGGGACACATTGATTCTACTCAAGTATTTTTTCCTTCAAAAATATATAAAAGCATCAACTGGGCAGAAATAGGATAACTACCTCTGGATAATTTTACAAAAATACAAAAAAGAACAAGGTTTTGAATGTTGTATGTATTTTGTATTATGACAATGTAAGTACAAAAACTGATTTAAATAAATGGTATTGAGTGATACCTAGGCACATCTATAAATATGCAAGGCATTACATGTTCCAAGTTAATTTTTAAGCTTCATTAGCTACAAATGAATGTTTTTGAAACAAGTGTAACTCTCCCAGTGAAATTAAAATAATGTAACAATCAATTATGTAACTGGATTACTTCTTCCTATATTGGAAAAGGCTGGGTAAAGCAAAAATAAAAAAAAGTTTATGTAAATGTACAAAAACTAAAAATTCTAATTCATGTTCTACTATCTACTGGCAGCAGAAACATTCCCTAAGGCTGTTTTGTACAAGTGTACAACTTTGTTGTAAATTTAAGGTAAATAACATGGCTTTCTGCAATATGGGCAACAAATGGTACATTTCTTTCTAAATAAATAAATTATAAACCTCTATTTGAAGCCCCTCCCTAAAACAAATGCTTTGAGCTCCCTCTGCCAGTATTGCATATTTTAAATAGTTTAGGAAATAGGACTGAGAAATTGACAGTTGGGCTTAAGATTTAGCAAGGTCATGATGATATGCAGAAAGAGAAATGTTTTGACAGAGTTTGGCAACAGAATAGTTGACCAAGCCATTACTATTGTTCTAAAAACAAGAAATTCTGGCCAAACATAAGCATATTTCTTCAATCCAAGCCACTTGAGTGGCACCTGCTTACAAAAATTCTGAATAAGCTTTATATGTTTTATATTGTTCTCCCCCTCCTTTAACTGCAAGAAATTTTATGACTAATAAATGAAAAAATAAATGCAATGAACAAATAGTTAAGACTTATAACTAATTATGAAATATGAACAACAGGCAATTATTTAAAAGAACAATATAAGAATAGTATATGTAGTTTCAATATTAGTTTAAGTGTTCAAAGAATGTCTATCCTACAAATCGCAGATTATTTATCATCTAGTGGTTACCCAGTTTGAGGGTAGATCGGAACACAAGTTTCTCCAGTTCTAATCCAACAAATTAACCACAATATCATACTATTGTGCTAACGTTGTAGATCTTTGAAATAAAATGAAATAGATAAATTTACAATATAAACCAAGACTATTTACAATATAAATCAATATAAATAATACAATATAAATAAATTTACAACATAAAGCAATGGCTATCAATATCAACATATTTTACTACAATGATACTAAATTCACAAAAATACATTGTGATATGACAATACAAGATCCAAGATTTTTCTGAGACATCACATACAAGTGTATATAAGAGCTGGAGTTCACATTGCAATGGTTCATGAACATTTCATCATTTGCCCCCATTTCTCCCATTTCCTGCAGACGCTTATCTATATCAATGTGAAGAATTTCATTGTATGCTAATTTATCAACCATGACCAAAAAGAATATAAAGAATAAAAGCCAGAAGGACTGTAAATAATTTATTCTAGGATCAGATAAGTTAAGGAAACTATTTTATGCAGCATAAAATGATCATGCAGATTCTGTCTTACCAAAATAACATCAGCAGAGTATTATGCTTCACAATCTTTTCATTTTGTGCAAGCTTTAATTGCACATAATAGCAAGGGCTCCCTTGCTATTATCCTGAATATTTGTGGCTTTGACTTATTTACAAAAAGTACTTGAAAGAAGAACTTGACAAAAATTAAACAAATTTTGAACTTGAGAAACAAATTTTAGCCAAAATACTCAGACACTGAAGGATAATGGAAAAGAAAAATAAATCACTATGCTAAAATTAAAAAGAGAATTCAAAATCTTATAGACAACTGAAGAATGTGTTAACATATCATGCAAAGAAAATATTATCAGGACAGTTAAAATTTAATGACAAATATTGTTTTGTTTTAAAAAGCCTTTCAATAGTATGGATATTTTCTTATTGGTTGGCAGAGTTATCAAAAAAAAAAGTCCAGTCTATTTTCAGATGAATTTTCAGTGCAGAAAAATTGCTTTATTTTCTGTGATGACAGAAAACCTGCATCTGATAATTGTTTTGGTAATTGCCACTATTTTTATTAATAATAATCTTAATATTTTTTCAACTTGTATGCTGACTAACTTTTAATGCTTCTAGATCACAATCACAAAAAATGACAATAAAAATCGAGGTTCCTGAGATATGACACTGAACTTTGCAGGAACCTGAAACACCAATTTTGCAGAATTGAATTGGCCAGGCAGATACTATAGAAGGCAGGAGGTCCTTCACATAACCAGGCTCTATGCTATATAAGGCAGTATAGGCAACAGCCAGCACCTAGAATCACACCCGAAAGCAAACTGGCAACCAGTGCAACTCAAGAGGCAGGGATGTTTCATGGGCATACTGAGGCCGCCTATTACTGCTTGTGCCACTACACTTGGGTGTGTGGTTCGGGGTGGTCTTCAAGAATAGCCCTTTGTACAACATGTTGAAGTCGTCAAATTGTGAATAGACAATGGAACAAATGACTTCTTAGACATGTAACAAATTACCCTTGCATTAACAATCTATTCAGTGGTGGGATTCAAAATTTTTTACTACCAATTCTGTGGGCATGGCTTAGTGGGCATGGCAGGGGAAGAATACTGTAAAATCTCCAGTCAGAGGTGGTATTTGCCAGTTCTCTGAACTACTCAAAATTTACGCTACCGGTTCTCCCAAACTGGTGAGAACCTGTTGAATGCCACCTCTGAATCTATTTTATTTCGACTGAAGAGTCTGATCGAGGGAAGATAAAAGTAAATTCAACTGTGAGATATAACTTCCATTTTTTAAAGAAACAAAAAATTTAAAGAAATAATTTGACATCAATTCTTTTGGCAATAGCACCCAAGTTATAGTTCTTTGGTCCATTAAAGAAAGGGCATATGAAAGACCAATAATGTACAATGGTTAACATTTTAAATGGGAATAAAACATTATTAAGAGGTAGTCAGAATTCAAAATATATCTCAGTTTATCCAGGTCTCTTGGTAAATGTCATTTTGGATACCAGATAGCAGTTGAATCAACACAGCAGGAATTTAATTTGTCAGATGAATTATTCAATAAAAGCTAAATATTACATAGTTTACAGTAAAAGCTAAATATTACATAGTTCACGATTATGACAAATCCATTCTGTATCTAAAACTTACTATAACCTATTCCACACTTAAGTTTTCATAGTTTATACTGAGTTTATACATCATTTAAAATGCTGTCCTGTACATGGTGTTTTGGTGAAATAAGCTATTATATACTGATCATGGTTAAATAATGTTATTAAATTTTTAAAAAGATAAAAATTTGAACTAATATTTAGAAGAAAGAGAAGAAAGAAGGCAAAGCCAAAAGTGTAGAAGAAAATTTAAAGAAGTAGCTTCCAATTTTCATTGCAGTTAATTATAGGTAAAGACCCACTGTCTTTAACCCAAATTTGCATTTAAATTGGAACAGGTTATTGTACCTACATTTCTGCATATCAGGGATGAACAAAAACAAAGTTGTTTACAAAGTTTCTTTCACTGTCTTGAAGGCAAAGTGATCCAACTCAAAATGATGGGCAGTGTTCTCCTTTCTCAAGCTGACTAACAGCTGAAATCACAGAATACTTTCTTTTTTTGTAAGTTTTTTATTTTCTTAAAAGACAAACCCTAACAAACACAAACATAAAACATCAACATAAAACCATCTTCCAAAATACAGTGTGTCGGTTAGTACATTTCTTTTGTGCAATTTCATAATATCAAAGGTCTTCCCTTCCAAGGTAATAATTCATATTACATAAGTCAACTATACATATTATGTTATATTGTGTTATTATTGTATTGTTGTTAGACCCAACTAAAAATGTATATATCTCTTATCGAGGAAATCTCTATTTTAACAAACCTGGGATTATACAATTCATTTCCTTATGTTCAATTATATAACATAATTACATCATATTATCTTACATATTATACTATTCGTTTCTATAACATAGTTTACTTCTCTGTTTTCTTATCTAGCCACTGATAAAATAAATCCCAAATTTTATAATATTCTTTATCTTCTTGCTCTCTGATTGCTCATGTCAATTTACTCATTTCTGCACATTCCATCATTTTCTTAATCACCTCTTCCTCTATTGGAATTTTTTGGCTCTTCCAATTTCTAGCAAATACAACTCTAGCCACCGTAAACATATTTATAATCAAATATCTAAATATCATATCTAACCGTGTGTTCCATTCTATAAACAACTGGGTATGCAAATGCTTCTGTAGTTGACAACCAGACTGGAATTTTCAAATAATGTTTCTTTTTTTCCCCATATCAATAATAAAAAATCTCACATATAATATCTGTTGAAATAACCATGAGTTTTACTTACTTTATACCATAAAAAAGCATGCCATCCCAGTAATAGATCTTCTAATTTTAATAATTTAACATTCCTTAACAAAACCCATTCTTTGACCCATATCAATGCCACCGCCTGATAATATAATTCCCAATTAGGTAAACAAAATTCTCCTCTTATTCTAGCATCTTGTAACAACTTAAGTTTAATTCTTGCCTTTTTCTCCTGCCATATGTATTTCAATATTATTTTATTTAAATCCATTAAAAAATAATTTAATTGGAATAGTCTGGAACAGATATAGTATCCTTGGTAATATATTCATCTTAATTGTAGATGTTCTCCCTATCAAAGATAATTGTAGATTCTGCCAGTTTTTTTAGATCTATTGCAATTTGTTTTTTAAGTTTAACATAATTATCTTCTTTCAAAGTTCCACATCTTGCAGTTAAATATATTCCTAGGTTTTTTACTTTGTTTATAATCTGAATGTTCAGTCCTATCAAAACAGCCTTTTGTTTTCCTGTCATATTCTTAACTAATATCTTGGTTTTATCCTTATTTATTTTCAATCCTGCCACCTGTCCACATTCTTCAATTTTTCGAACAATTTAGCCGTTGATTTCAATGGTTTCTCCAATATAAAAACCAAGTCATCCGCAAAGGCTTGTAGCTTGTATTCCTCCTTTTTTATTTTCATTCTCTTTATTTCCCTATTGTCTCTAATTTGTATGCCAACCATCTACCAGATTTCAGTTTCATTTCATTTCTCTCCAAACGTCTCTAATCCTAAATTCCTCCATCATTTTAAAAAAGGATTTTGGATGTGTCTTTCTACTCTTTTTATTAAGTTTCAAATCACAGAATGCTTTCATGAGTGTCATGAAGTAATTTGTGTAATTTTAACACTTTCTTTTCCCCTCACATTTGTTTCGCTCTTTGTCTTGTAATGGCTCCAGTCTCTCCTTGTGCCTGAAGATGTGTCCTACTTTCTTCTCTCTCCTTGATGTAGATGAGTATTTCCTTGATTTCCTAAAGTTCCATCTCTGTTTCTTATGATAGCCTTGATCTTCCTGGGATTTGTTTCCAGTTCCTCCTTACTGCTCTGGTCTTCCGGACCTACCAATCACTCATAAAATTCCTGGCCTTTTCCATGGAGTCTATTTTAATTTTCCTTTCATTCCAAAAAACTAACATCCCCTCTGAATTAGCCATTTAAAACGATTATTCTGATTTAGGTAAACTGATAAACGAACTTGTCGTCTTGTCTTTGGTCTCTTACTCCTCTTTGGTATATTGTTGAGAATCAAGACTTCTTTACCTTTATTACATGATTGTTTCATCTCTTGACATTCTATATATGATATCCCGGACACTCCTTCTCGTGAATCTATCTGCACTTTTCTGGGCATTTGTGTGTCTCGCCATAATTAGTGCTAATCCTATAAACTTCATCAAACTCCCTTTAAGATGTCATCTTTATCCTTTTCCTATAGTCCAGCCAGTATTCCCCCTTAGTTATTCCAGGTCTTCTTTGGATCTCAGCTACATTTTTGAATCTCAAGTATGCAGCAGCGCTTGTCCATCTCTAGGTAGACCAGTGAGTCCTCCATTTCTTTACTTACATTCTTTAATTCTTCATCTACCCTTTCTAATTTCCTTTCGGTTCGTTCAGTCCTTTTCTCTACCTCTTTTATTGTTGCTTCATTTTTCTCCAAGGCCTGCTGTAATAATCCAACGTTGTCTCTACTTTGGAGATATCTGCTTTCATTTCTGCTTTTAATTTCCCCATCTCCTCTTTTAGTTCATTGATATCTGCTCTCATCTCATTATGGTTTTTCATCATTGCTTCTTGCAGCTTTGTCATCGATTCCTGTAAAGTCAGCAAAAAATTGGATGTTTGCATTCGAGATGTTAGCTTGTTTCTCCCAGGTAATGTTTCTTCTATGGTTTTTTGTGCCATGGGCGAAGCTGTTGCCGACAATAGTTAACGTTGTTGACCTTTCTTCCAGTTTTCAGAGCTGTAGTAGTTGTAGAAGTCATTTCTTTTAAGATTTGTTTCTGTTGTTGTACTATATTAATTAATTATCCCAAATTAACATTCAGTGATAGAATCTCTGTATTAGGATTGACCAGTATTTAATTATTTAATCTATCTATCTGTTGGATACTGTGCTCTAAACTGGTTACTGGAGTATAAGTACTATAAAAATATTATCACTGTATTATTTTAAATCCAAATTCTAAATCACATATATAATTTTGTAGGGTCTATGCTCAGCCTCTATACTTAACTCAAATTTTATATATAACACTATATACACATATATACAATATATATATTTCTGAGGTTTTTGCGGGTATTGTATGTGGATCTTTGGTTATTCGGTTTTCTCCTGCGTAAAATTGGAAGTATCAGGCAACGTTTCGATGAAGTCTCATTCATTATCTTCAGGCTTGTTTCTTCGGCTCTGTGCTTCTCAGAGAATTAGAAGAAAAATTGTAAAAGGGAACATGATAGCCTGGAGTAGTAATATAGGATTTAGCATCACCATAACAGAATGGGAAAAGGTCTGGGTAAAAATAATAAAATTACAAAATCGGTAGCATACAAAGAAAAACGCCTATTAAATGTTTTATAGTTGTACCTTCCTCCTCGAGATTAGCAAAGGTGCACCCCATATTGAGTCCGAATTTTGGAAATGCAAAAAAAAAAGAGGGAACTTTTTTCCATATGTGGTGGTCCTGTACAGAAGCTCAAAAATATGACAGAAAATTAGAAATTGGCTGGAAGAAATGACAAGAGAACAGATTGAAATTCAAACCAGAGTCCTTTCTGTTAGGGATCTTTGATAAACAAATATCAAAAAAAGTGAAATATATAATAATATACATTTTGACAGCGGCCAGATTGGCTTTTGCACAGTGTTGAAGTAGCCTCATGTTCCATCAGAGGAGATGATCATTCAAAAAATTTCAAGTTGTGCAGAAATGGACAAATTAACTTTGCATTAAAAAATAAAGACTTCTGTACAAATGGATAGACCAAAAATATACTTCACACGAAAAGGCAAAAGAGGACAGGATAAATCCATAGTAGTGATACACAGATATATGTAAGGATTAGGTGTGTGCATATGTCATAAATGATAGATAAAAAGGTCTTACATACGTTGAGATGAGAGAAGATGAGAATGTTTTTAATTGTTTTCTATTTTTTTCTTTCTATTTTCTTCTCCCTTTCTTCTTTTTCTCTCTTTTATTTATGTATGTGTTGTTGGTTTGTTTTAATTGTAAAATCAGTAAAATTTATTTAAAAAAAAATAACATTCTGGACAAATCATTCATCTTAATCACAGAAATTCTCTACAGGAATGACAATTGTGTTTCTCCTATCTTAATGCTTCTTTTTTAACTTCATTCCATGGATTTTTAGTAAAATGGCAATGAAGATGGCTTCATAATATGAGCATCATTTGATAATCTTAACATTATACCATAAATATTGAGTAGTTTTTTAAATAAAAATATCAGCATCAACTCTGGTTTGATTGTGACAAGCTAAGGGTCAGCTTTGGAAGCCATTTTTACTTGGAAGCTTCGAGGCTGCCACTCCATCAAGTTTATTGATGAAATGTGGTATGCCGATGATAGCAACGAATGTAAAGTAAAGGTGGAACTCCAAGTATCTTATCTCACAAAACCTATTTTAGCTATCCTAACAATACAGGCAACCTGTTAATAAACCTGAGAATACTTTAGGATAAAAGAATAGTCAAGAACATTATGAGAAGGAGGGCTCTTGCTTTATTTAAATACTTTAAAAGTTCCTCACAAAAGGTGGCTATCATCCAGACTGGATCGCAGAAGATCATAAAGTGAGATGAAACCAAGCGAAGATGACATATTTTTTCCTCTCTCCAACAACACCCTCAGATAATTCTTCTGTGGATTATGGCTCAGTTATTTCAAATAAAGGCACAATATAGTAATACCAGAAGATACCCTAGTAGAGTACCTACAAGCTACACTAGCTGAGATTCCCATGCTTTAACAAGGAAAGATAGAAATAAAAACTGGAAAACAAAAACAAAACAAAGTGCTAAATTAAGAAAATAGGCTAAATGGTAATCAAGTCAAGAAAAGTAAAACCGTTAAAAATTGAAGGCTTTCAGGTTAACAAGAAAATTCAAGCTAAACAAAGTTCTGCACACCAATGCAAATGAATGCAAAAACAAAACAAAACAGAAAAACTGATGCAAAGAGAATAATGAGAAACTTCATTCCAAATTTTGTCATTATTTTTTAAAAAACCATGCAGTTCATACTTATAACATTTGGTATTTTACCTTTTTCTCAATCTTAAAATGCATTTTATTCATCAATTTTGTTTGATCAAGTATCTTCATATTTTTGTTAACATCTTTGCCTTCTGTTTATAAATCTTGAAACTTATTTCTGCACCAAATTTGTTTAGGTTTTCCATTAATATTTCAATTCAATTAAAAAACTTTAGCACCAAATCATATGCAAAAGCTCTTAACTTATAAGTCTTTTTTTTAGTTTTTACTTCCATAATCTTATCTTCTCTTTTCATATCTCTTTTCAAAAATTCAAGGACCAAAATAAACAGAAGAGGAGACAGTAGGCTTATACCTTTTTGTGTTTCACATGGATTTATTGATATTTCATATTTCTAAACTGATCATTTCCTCAAAAGGTTTTGCTACATCTTCATTAAGAATAATGTGTGCTTTCTATGAACTATAAATTTATTTTACCCACTGGATACAATTTGATCCAAAATTTAAATAAGAAAGTCCAGTACAAATAGTCAAAACTTTCTCTGCATTAAAAAAAAAAACCTGATGCAGCTTCTTTCTCATTATGCTGCTCAAAATATTCTTCAGTGTTCAGTGCAGTTCTGAAATTATCTTTTAACTCTCCTTTAGGTAAAAAGTAATATTGAACTTGATGAATAAGGTCTTCAAAAATTATTTTCAATCAGCTAGGATCATTGTGAAGAACTTACAATTATTCATATCAAAATGATATTGGCCTCTAATTTCTTGTTAAACTCAAATCTTGTCCTTTTTTTAGGTAGTAGTGCTGTATTAGCCTCCTTCCATGACTCTAGCATCTTTCTTCCCTGTAAAATAGAATATATCCTCATAATCTCATCAAAGAGGGCCCTGAATTCATAACTGCATTTGATACCAGGTATTGCATGTTTGAATACACCGTAATGCTGCTTGGAGTAGTTAAGTGCAGAGCAGTGTTTTCTAGATTTATGAACTTGGCTTTTTCTGATATAATTGGCAAATTTGTGGTGATTTATCTGGTGACAGCCTAATCTACTCTGAATATGAGAAAAAATAAAGCATGAAAACCATGTGTGGGGGGTCTTGAATAGATTGAGGAAAATTACCTCATTATTAAATTAGAAAAGTCTGCTTTTGACATGAAGCAGCTAGATTTCTTGGATTACCACATTTCCAAAGATGGAATCCAAATGGATCCCCAGAAAGTTCATACAGTGGTCTGAAGGCAAATCTCCTGAAATACAAAGGATGGTCAGAGTTTTTTAGGTTTTCAAAATTTACAAAAAGTTTATTCGAAACTTTACACCTAATATTTAACCTCTAATTCAGCTGTTATAAAAGGGAGTGAAATTTACTTGGACTAGTATTGAACAGGTGGTATTTGAACAGTTAAAGCACCACTGCACAACAGCCCCTTCTTCAAGACTCTAATCCATCCGAGAGATTTATTGCCCAATGCATCCAATGTGGCTATTGGATCAGTAATGTTGCAGTAGGCCTGAAAAGCAGTAATGTTGTAGTAGGCCCTGTTCCGTCCGGAAAAACGCGAGGTAGACCGGGTTCCAACAACACAGTCTTTATTATATACAACAGTG
>BHFT01046182.1:0-30848 GCA_004320025.1 Laticauda laticaudata | reverse complement strand
GTCTGCCGCCTTCGGGAAAGGGAGTTTAGCCAGCTGGGGGGGAAAGATGCGGCTTTCCTTGACCCTGCTGGAGTCACCAACCTCTACAGGGTGGCTTAGCCCCGAAGCCAGCTGGCTTGGGGCGCTCTGGCGGCAAGCCCAGTCAGAAACCGTGCACGATTGCGGATTTCTGCCTGCTGCCAAAGCCCTGCAAACCGGAAGTCCCCTGCCTTGGTAGGATTCTAATTGCTTCAATAAATCTCCTGCTCATTTTTTTAAACTAAAGGATTTATAATGATTTAGCGAGAAGGGAAGGTCTTTTTTCCCTCCCCTCCTTTCTATTCCCATACACTGCAGAAAGGTTGGGGGTTTTTTCTTTCTTTCTGGGATTGGATCATTTTAATACCCAAAACTTCTTGTTGTTGTTTTTTTTTTAAATGAGATAAGATGCTTGTTAAATTAACTAATAAAGGGCTTTGTGTTTTGCTGGGATCTTAAGGCTCAATTTTTTCCTCCTTAATTCTTATTCACATGATGATCGTCCCTGTTCTCCTAAATTTTCCTCTTTTTAATTTTGAGTTCTCTCGTTCCACATCTACCCAGGGTTTTCTAACCAGCAGATTTATGCATATTATTCTTTCCTGCAAAAAGGTTGAGATCCCTCAGTTGCTTCTTCTTTTTTAAATACGAGTCTGGGGAGCCATTCTGATTTTCGCCAAGGGCTGGCAGAGAAAAATTGATATTTTTTTTGTGTGTATGTGTCTTATTTCCCTTCCTCCAAAAGTATTTAAAGTCATTTTAATTTGCATTTGCCAAAGAGTCTGGGTTTAATTAACAGAGGGGTCTGTAATGGAACGATGTTTATTTCTCCAGGGAAGAAGAAGTTATTTTGCAAAATACTTTGGACCTTAATCATGATAGGTTGCTGGATTTTGAAAGATTATAAAGCAGTGAATCACATCACCTGGGAAACCCTCCCTAGGTATCCAGTCCTTGATGTACAAAGATGTACAGTAGTTCTCGTCTTAAAATAGTTCATTTAGTGACCATCCTATTCTTTTCTTTTCTATTCTATTCTATTCTTTATTCTACTCTTTATTCCATTCTATTCTATTCTTTATTCTATTCTATTCTTTATTCTATTCTTTATTCCATTCTCTATTCTATTCTACTCCTCTTGCTATTCTATTCTTTATTCTGTTCCATTCTGTTCTGTTCTATTCTATTCTGTTCTGTTCGGTTCTGTTCTGTTCTTGTTACTATTGTATTGTATTGTGTTGTAATAGAATAGAATAAAATAGAATACAATACAATACAATACAATACAATACAATACAATACNTACAATACAATTCTTTATTGGCCAAGTGTGATTGGACACACAAGGAATTTGTCTTGGTGCAAATGCTCTCAGTGTACATAAAAAGAAAATATAAATTCATCAAGAGTCAAAACTCATCAGGTACAACACTTAATGATAGTCATAGGGTACAATAAGCAATCAAATCATACTAGGAAGCAGTCTACATAAATCGTAAGGATATAAGTGACAAAGTTACAGTCATACAGTCACAAATGGTAGGGGATGGGTGATAAAGAGTGATGAGAAGGTTAATAGTAATAGTGCAGATTTTGTGAATAGTTGGACAGTGTTGAGGGAATTGTTTAACAGAATGATGGTGTTCTATATTCTATTCTTTATTTATTCTATTCTACTCTAATTACTATTCTATTTATTCTATTCTATTCTTTTCTTATTTTATTTTATTTTAATTATTTAAATGTGTGTGCCGCCCATTTCACCAAAGGAGACAATAGGCAGCTTCGAGACATGGTTTAAAGTGCGCTAGAGATAGTCCTTGACTTATGACCACTGGTTTAGCGACCATTCAAAGTTACGATGGCACAGTTTTATATTTATACGGATTTATGTTATAATACAGTTATTAGGAGATGAATGTTATAATTGTTTAAGGGGACAGACTAAAAGTAGAATGTTCAATGGGATTTGAAAGGGAATTATTTACAAGATATGTACATGACACACTCTAAATGGTAATTACAGGGGAAATCTTGTTTTGTGATATTTGAAATGTGGAGGAATCTTTTGGAAATGATGATCAAAGAATATGTAGTGAAATTGTAAACAGGAGAGACAAAAATATAAGTATAATCATTGTGAGGATATGGAAAGGAAAGGAAACAGATCCAGAAATGAATGAAGAAACTATAAAATAAGCCCGAGGGAGGTATTTGAGTAAGAATAAATATGAAATATATGAAGTGGTGATAAGATAAGAAACTGAATATGAAAAATGAATATGTAACTGTATATCTGTATGGAGATGTGAAAACCTGGAACCATGCTGTTCACTAAAAAAAGATGTTCTATTTTTCTTTTTGTTTTGCGAAAACCCAAATAAAACTGTTTATAACAAAGTTACTACAGCACTGGAAAAACGTGACTCATGACCGTCTTTCCCACTTACAACCATTGTAGCATCCCCATGGTCACGTGATCAAAATTCAGGTGCTTGACACCTGACTCATACTTATGACCATCGTAGCATCCCGGGGTCATGCGATCATCCCTTTTTGCAAATGTCTGACAGGCGAAGTCCACAAGGAAGCCGGATTCCCTGAACAACCGTGGGGCTAACTGTAAAAAAAATGGCTCCGATTCGCTTCACAAATTGCAAGACTGTGTGTAAAATGAGGCCAAATTCACTTAACAAATGTCTTGCTTCGTGACAGAAATGCCCGACTCAAGGAACTGCCACCTTTAGACACCAAGAAGACTCCCATCAACATTGAGAGGGCAAGCTATGGTAAATAAGAGAGTAAACCCCACAGTCCTTTTCAGCACTGATGATGTTACCTAGTTGGGTAATGAAAAGTCTACAGGGAAACCCCCAACCTCAGAGAGCACCAAGGATCCTGCAGTCCTCTTTGTCCTTCTCCTCTTCTTCCTCCTCCTTCCCCCAAACCCTCCTTCCTTCTAGCATTGATGATGTTGCCTAGATGGGTCATGAAATGTCTGCAAGAAAACAACCCAGCTCAGAGGGCACCAAGGAACCCACAGTCGTTGTCCTCCTCCTCCACCTCCTCCCTACAAACCCCTTTCCCTCCTAACACTGATGAAGCTATCTAGTTGGGTTATGAAACGCCTGCAAGGAAACCACCAAGCTCAGGGAGCACCAAGCACCCCATAGTTATTGTTGCCATTATTGTTTCCATTGTCC
Organism: Laticauda laticaudata; assembly: GCA_004320025.1. Taxonomy (NCBI): domain Eukaryota; kingdom Metazoa; phylum Chordata; class Lepidosauria; order Squamata; family Elapidae; genus Laticauda; species Laticauda laticaudata. The sequence continues at coordinate 27,627 of BHFT01046182.1, read as the reverse complement.
TCCTCCTCCTCCTCCTCCTCCTCCTCCTCCTCCTCCTCCTCTCCTCCTCCTTCCTCCTCCCCCCCCCCTCCTCTTCCTCCTCCTCCTCCCCACCACTCTAGCACTGATGATGTTCCCTATTTGGGTCGTGAAATGACTCCAGAAAACCACCAGCTCAGGGAGCACCAAGAACCTCATAGTTATCATCATTTTTCCTCCTCCTCCTCCTCCTCCTCCTCCTCCTCCTCCTCCTCCTTCCTCCTCCTCCTCCTCTCCTCCTCCTCCTCCTCCTCCTCCCTCCAAACACAACTCTCTCCAGCACTGATGATACTATCTAACTGGGTCATGAAATGACTGCAAGAAAACCAAGCTCAGAAAGCACCAAGGCCCCACTGTTCTTCTCCTCCTCCTCTCTCTCCTCCTCTCCCCCCCTCCTCCTCCTCACAAACCCCTTTCCCACCTAGCACTGATGATACAATCTAATTGGGTAATGAAATATCTGCAAGAAAACCACCAAGATCAGAGAGCATCAAGGGTCCCACAGTTCTCCTCCTCCACCTCCTCCTTTCAAACACCTCTCCCTCCAGCACTGATGATGTTACCTAATTGGGTCATGAAATGTCTGCAAGAAAACCAAGCTCAGAAACCATCAAGGACCCCACTCCTCCTACTCCTCCTCTCCCTTCTAGCACTGATGATGTCACCTAGCAGGGTCATGAAACATCTGGAAGAAAACCACCAAGCTCAGAGACCACCAAGGGACCCCACTTAGAGACCAGTTTGGCCTGGCTACTCAAAGAGATTTTAGAAGAAATCATTGAGAGATTGAGAGGTAGGCATTTAGAAATAAACAGCTCATTCGTGATTGGAATTCAGCACGGAGCTCTGTCAAGGGTAAACCTTGCTAGACTAGACTTCTCCCTCTCTCTCTCTCTTTTTTAATCAAGTAATTTTTGTAGCAGATTGTGGAAAGGCTGTAGGCGTTACCCCAACATCTGCTGCAAGACAAACCCCGCGTAATCAGAGATCCTTCCTCAATCCCAGATTTGTCTTGTTGACAAGGGAATCTGCCATCCTTCACTTCATTATAATGAGGTAGGAAAAATTAGCAGACAGTTGTAGGAGCTCAGAGGTCAAAATGCTTAAAGCTTTCCATGTGATGAAACTCTAAAGCTGAGTTTCAGCTTGAACATGCAGGTTGGGTTCTTTCAAAGGCAGATTTAAATAAGCTCATAAGCAATAATAATGATGATGATGATGATGATGATAAAAGGCAGACAAAGAACGTGGAGATGGCAAACTAGAAGGGAAAGAATGAAAGAAGGTTACCACATGGAAAGACCTGCAAATAGAAAGAGAATGATGACAGGTCTCCTTCTACTATTGTCCTCAATTGTTAGGCTATTCTCCAGGGAGTCCTTCCTTCTCATGAGATGGCCAAAGTCTCTGAGTTTCCTCTTCAGGATCTGGCATCCTAAAGAGCAGTCAGAAGCCTTCTAAAGAGCAGTTCTAAAGACTGCCATTTGTCAGAAATGGTGTAGGGTCTCCCACTTGGGCGGGGGGGGTTGGACTAGATGACCTACAAGGTCCCTACCAACTCTGATTATCTGTTATCCTCTAGGACTGACTGGTTGGATTGCCTTGTCATCCAAGGGACTCGCAGAAGTCTTTTCCAGCACCAGAGTTAATAACAAATAACATAATCAGAGTTGGAAGGGGTCTTGTAGGTCGTCTAGTCCAATCCCCCGCCCAAGCGGGAGACCCTACATCATTTCTGACAAATGGCAGTCCAATCTCTTCTTGAAGGTCTCAAGTGTTGGCGCTCCCACAACTTCCGAGGGCAACTTCTGTTCCATTGGTTGATTGTTCTCACTGTCAGAAAGTTTCTCTTTATTTCCAGGTTGAATCTCTCCTTGTTCACTTTCCATCCATTATTCCTTGTCTGGCCTACAGGCGCTTTAGAAATAGATTGACTCCTTCCTCTTATCTGGGGCAGCCCCTCAAATATTGGAAGTCTGCTATCCTGTCTCCCCTGGTCTTTCTCTTCCCTAGACTAGCCAGGCCCAGTTCCTGCAACCATTCATTGTATGTTTTAGCCTCCAGTCCCCTCATCATCCTGGTTGCTCTTTTCTGTACTTTTTCTAGAGTCTCAACATCTTTTTTATAGTGTGGTGACCAAGACTGAGATGCAGGACTCTAGGTGTGGTCTTACTAAGGCTTTATAGAGTGGTATTACTACCTCACTTGATCTTGATTGTATCTTCTGTTAATGCAATTTAGGATTGCATTAGCTTTTTTGGCGGCTGCTGCACACGGCTGGCTCCTATTTAGCTGGTTGTCCACTAAGACTCCAAGATCCCTCTCCCAGTCACTGAGTTCAAAGGTCTCCATTCTTTGGTGTTCAACCTTCCTTATGGTCCAACTTTCGAACCATCCTAGCATTAAATAATAAAGCCACCCCCACCCCCAAAGCCTTTCAGGTTTATTAGGTCGAATGTGTGCTTTGAAGTTCCTTCTCTTAATTCAGGATATAATTATGTTTTTAAAAAAACTTGAAAAAAGACCTCAAATTAAGCAACACTCATTCTGCTGATTTTGCATGGTGTGTTCACGTTTTCTTTCAAGTTTAACCTTTTTATTGGGTTACACGATCAAATAAGATGCAATATACGAAAATAAAGAGGAAAATGGTGGGAAGGAAGAGAGGGAAGAGAAGAGGGGAGACAAAAAGGAAAAGAAACATTGGCTTCCAACTCTCTCTGTTGTTGTGAAATACGGTGTTAACATCAAAACACAACCCTAATGAGCCATTTCTACAAAGATCTATCAATCTAATCAGTAAAACCCAAAGTTTCATTCCTTTCCACTTCAAAAACAAAGTTCAGAAGCAATCTCCATGTGGAAATAAAAGTACTTATATTCTTTTTTTTTAATCAGAATAAAGGCAATCATATATACATGAACATCAAGCAGGCTTTCTGCCCAAAAGGCAGCTAAGAGATAGTGTGAGGACTATCTTAAATATTAGCGTGTGTTCAGATTTTCTGATTTATTCACCCTTGAGTCTGTAAACAACAACAAAAAAGAGTGGGTGGTTGTAGCAGTGTGTCTATTTTCACATATTATTCCCCTTTCGGTAAATGAAAGCCTCTAGCAATTAATTTCTTTGCTATCTTGACAGATTTCCTGACAAAGATTATTTTAATCCCTACTGCAGCTCCTATGAACCGCTTTCTAATTATTCTGGAAGCTCCCAAATGTGTGTTCTCCCTGTTGGAGACTTAGATGTTGAAGGTGGATGGAAATTCACCAGATAATGCTTTCCTCTTTTTGTCTTGGGTATTAAAAAAAAACATACGACACAGCCAGTGGAAACTCAGCCCTCTGATAAATACATATATATATAAAAGACATGATTCAGGAGAATGGTGGGATTCAAATAATTTTAACAACTGGTTCTCTGCCCTAATGATCCGCTGGGTGGGTATGGGCATGGCCAAGGGCTGTGACATTCAGCACTCAGCCTCCTGCACCCCCTGGGAGCAAAAACAGGCTATGGGTGGGGGGGCAGCGCTGCACCCACCCGCCCACCCACACCATTTTGGGCCTAGTGAGCCTCCTTGCAGCCTACTGAGAGGCTTACTAGGCCCAAAATGGGCCGGGGAGGGGGGCATGCCTAAGGCGACCAACTTCTTTACAATGAAAAGGAGGAGAGAAATAAACTAACCACTACTGACCCACCCCATTCCTGTAAGGGGCGTGCATAAGCGCACCATCGTGCCTACTGTCTCTTGTATTTAAACTTATGTTTATTCTTGTTTCTGTTATATTGTAAGCTTTTGACAAATAAAATAAATAAAAATTGAAGGAAAAAAACAAAGCCACTTGCGCGCGGCGCACTCTCTCAAAACAGTTCTCCTGTGTGGAGCGCACACGTCTTATAATCGCGTCTCGCTGCACTGTACCGAGCCTTGACAAATCGCCATGTCAAATACAAATACGTCACATCACACACAACAGATCGGCTTGGCAACGATCAAATACGGAGATTTACAGATTAATCTTCAAATATCAAAAAGGAGGACATGTAGGAGGACACTTTTCGAGGGAGGACAGAACTTACAAAAGGAGGACTGTCGTCCCTAAAGGACAAAGGTTGGTCACCTTAGGCCTGCCACACCCCACATGCCCCATTTTGGGCCTAGTAGGCCTCCCTGTACTTATCTGAGCCAAAACGGGACATGTGGAGACTCTTGAGTGTGGCAGGGCCAGACAGCAATTTAACAACTGGTTTGGCCAAAGTGGTACGAAGTGGGAGTGGTATATGCAGGGGGGAAGAAGGGGAGGAGGAGGAGGTGGTGGAGGACTGTTAGGTCTCTCTGAATTTCGTAGTTTTCTTGCAGATGTTTCATTACCCAACTAAGTAACATAATCAGTGCTACAAGGGAAGCAGGTTTGTGAGAGGAGGAAGAGGAAGAGGACAAGAACTGTGGGGACTTTGGTGCTCTCTGAGCTTGGTTGCTTTTCTGAAGAAGTTTCATGACCTAACCAGGTAACATCATCAGTGCTCGAAGGGAGGGTTTTTTTGGAGAGGAGGAGGAGGTCTGTGAGGTCCTTGGTGCTCTCTGAGCTTGGTGGTTTTCTTGCAGACGTTTCATGACCCAACTAGATGACATCCTTAGTGTTGGAAGGGAGTGGTGTGTACAGGGAGGAGGGAGGACTGTTAGGTCCTGAGATTGGTTTTCTTGCAGACATGTCATTACCCAACTGGGTAACATAAGCAGTGTTAGAAGGGAAAGGAGGAGGAAGAGGAGGCCAGCGGGGTCCTTGATGATCTCTGAGCTTGGTAGTTTTCTTGCAGACATTTCATGACCCAACTAGGTAACATCATCAGTGCTGGAAGGGTTTGCTCTCTCTTTGTGTACAAATGGCTTGCCCAGTCAGTGTTGCCAGGAGTACTTGGTGGTTCCTTGGTTAGGTTGTTGTTTTCTGTTCGATTGTTTCTCTGAGTTGATAATTCCTTGACTGGAGTGTTAAACATCAACATCTCTTGATGGTTGGTCCAGTGTTAATCCTGGAGTTAATGCCTGCTTATCCAGATGTTGATTGCTGCCCAGGAGGTGTTTTGGTTTTCCGGTTCCTTTTTTGTTTTGGGAGTGTCTCTTGATTGACTAGGGGTGACATGATAGCAGTGTTCAATATCCCAGGGGTTGCTACAAAGAAGAGGGAGTCAAGCTATTCTCCAAAGCATCTGAAAGCAGAAGAAGAAGCAATGGCTGGAAATTCACCCAGGAGAGAAGCAATCTGGAACTAAGGAGAATGTTTTTGACAACGACAAAATCTCTCCTTGTTCATTTTCCATTCACTATTCCTTGTCTGGCCTTCGGGTGCTTCAAAAAAGAGCTTGAATCCTTCCTCTCTGTGGTAGCCCCTCAAATATTGGAAGACCGCTATGATGTCTCCCTTGGTCCTTCTCTTTACAAGACTAGCCAAACCCAGTTCTTGTCTTGATGTGCCTGTTGACTGTTGATTTGTCTTATGCCAGGCTTCCAGGAATTCTCTACCATTTTGGGGGGTGGGGTGGGGTGTTTGGCTCACTGTTTCCCAATTGGAGTTATGGTAATGTTGTCCATGCGTTGTGCAACCAAGGAAATGTTATCATGTCTTCTGACTGCTAGTTGCTGTTCTTGGATGCGTGCCAATCAAATGGTAACCAATTGTCTAATCATGGAACAACCACCAAGATCATTTCCATCAACACTGACAAGGCAAGCTACTAGTTCATAATAAGAGGAAACCCCACTTTCTTCTACACTGATGATGTTACCTAGTTGGGTAATGAAAAGTCTGCAAGGCAACCACCAATGTCAGAGAGCACCAAGGATCCCTCAGTCCTCCTCCTTCTCCTCCTCCTTTCCCCCCTCCTCTTCCTTCTCTTCCCCTCCTCCTCCTCTCCCTTTTCTTTCTGCTTCTCTTCCTCCTTTTCCCCTTCTTTCTTTTTCTTCTCCTCCTCCTTTCCTCCTCCTCTCTGCAAACCCCTCTCCCTTCTAGTACTGATAATGTTACCTGGTAGGGTCATGAAATGTATGCAAGGAAACCACTAACCTCAGAGAGTACCAAGGACCCCACAGTAGTCATTGTCCTTCTCCTCCTCTAGTCCATAAACCCCACTCCATACTACCACTGATGATGTTACCTAGCTAGGTCATGAAATGTCTGCAAGAAAGCAACCAAGCTCAAAGAACACCAGGGACCTTCCAGAGATTTCCATCAATCAATTGGGCATTATCCTGTCTCTACCTTCATTTTTCAAGCTTCCAAAATCGAAACCTGGTTTCAAAGATTCAATCTTTCAGCCGGAACCCCCTCCCCAAAGTGTAATAAAAGAGAGGCATAATTGGAAACGTTACATTCATGCCTGTCGCATATCTTCCAAATGGAACTGGGCAAATTACAATGGTACAAAGGCTGCCTTTGGCACTTTGCAGAAGTCAATTTTGAAATGAGTAATATTTTCTTGAGAAAAACCTGGAACGCCCCAATGATGTAATCTGAGACTCGGATGAGGAGGGGAACAGATTGAATATCAGAAAGCACTAAAAACATCTTTGTTCGAAAGGATGAAGACTGATTTTGCTCTGTAACCAAATGGAAGGTACCTTTTTTAATTTCCTCTGAACTTCAAAGCGTTTGCTGCTTTCCGAGTATGTCTGCTCCACTGTTTTGAATAATTTTCTTCTCTCAATCTTGTTTTCAACCGAAGCAGCAGCTATTAAATCTTAGTATTCAGTGCAGGTCATTCAGTTATCCATTTCATTATGTTGATTACATCCGACCGGCGTCAACTCTTAGTAATCTCCTGGATAGATGTTATCCATAATGATTAGTTGAAACTTCTGATCTTCTAACAATGGACTCATCATGCCTTAACTGGGTCCCTCCACTTTCTGCTGGTCATTTTCTTCCCTCTTTCCTGTTATTATGGACTTCCCAAGAGAGCTGCATCTTTTCATCATATCATGCATTTGAAGGTGCTGGTTGTCACCTTGAAAGTCCTTCATGGTGTTGTGGCCTGTCAGCTGCCAGCCCCTCCAGCAGCTGAATCAGTGGAGGAGGAGGAGGAGGCGGTGTGGGAGTTAGGGTCAGCATCAGGGCAACTGGGAGCCCTGAGAGGGTAGAGGAAGTGGAACTGGCAGAGAGAGAGATAGAGGTGGCTGATGAGGAAGAAGAGGAACAGCTGAGTCCAGTGCCTGACACGTGAATGTGCAGAAGGCAGAGGAGAGGAGAGCAGTGGAAATCTATGGGCCAGTTGTTAGGAATCTGTCCACCAATTAGTTGGGTTGGCAATATATAAACCAACAACATATGTTTGTAGCTTTAAGACAAAAATCACTGTATTGATTTATACTATATTCCAGTTGGTTGATTATATTGCAAATTGCCATAAGACGGAGCTAGAGATCATAGCTTGCTCCCTCTGACATTCTGTCTGTCTGATATTCTGTTGCTATCTAAGGTTTTCTGTTGTATTTATGCTGTGCTTATGCTGTGCTGTGCTTGCACATTGATATTTTTGTTTACTGAAAATGACAAAGGCAACCGGTAAGAAGACTTTGTAATTGGATATTCTTTGGACTGTTAAACGTATATGACCTGGACTGTTTATTGTGCCATGCTATTTCTTAAAGTAAAATTTAACTCAATTTAGTGTATCTGTCTGTGACTGGATAATTATTCATAACTACTCTCATAAACATTTCCATGTGCATATCCTTGTTACTCAAGGGTTATTGTGTACGTATTATAACACCGGTCCTTGGGACAGAAGAGCCACAGCTACTAGTGAGACCCCACCCTAGCTCTGGGGATAAAAGGCAGGAGGCGGAGATGAATAAGTGTGGCCGACAACTATTTATCTTCCAGACAAATGGAGTTGTTAGCCTGCGAGATAAACTTTTTGCCGGGGTTGCCGGCATTCCTAATAAAGGAATCTTTTGAGTTCACATCAGAGGACTTGTCATGTTTGGGGAGATGGGTCAGAACACATGGCTTGGGACCAAGTTATCTGAGGGACCATCTTTTGCCGGTCACATCTACCCAACCCACCAGAGCGGGGAAGCAAGGAATGTTGCAGGTCTTGTCTCAAAAGGAGATACATCTGGCGGGAGCTAGAAGAAGGGCCTTCTCCGTGGTGGCTTTCTCTCTGGAACATCAATCACCCCCTCCCCAGAGATTAGACTCCTTCCCCAACACTCTTTCGGAAGGCCCTGAAGACCTGGTTTTGCCAGAAAGCCTGGTGAACCCAGAGCGGGATGGAGTCGGTTAAATGGCAGGTTTTTCTCCAGGATGGCGGGGGGGGGGGGGAGGTTATTATTTTATTATTTTCCTTTANGGGGGGGGGGGGGGAAGGTTATTATTTTATTATTTTCCTTTATTATTTTTCTTTTTATTTCTTTCATATTGTGCTTGTCGATTCATAAAATATTTCTATGGTTAGAGTTGCCAACAGAAAGGGAAGGGGGAGCAGTGTGGCAGCTTGGAAATTTATGGAAAGTGCATTCCATAAATAGTTTTTCAGAGATAGTAACTAGGTGGTTGAAGTTTCTGCCATGCAAAATTCTACCTGGAGAGCATGATTGATGACTCTTGGCTATGGATGTGTCCCATTGGAGAATGGGAATTACGATATGCTCAGGGGATGTGGGGGGAAACCAGGGTCAAGAGTGATTATGTGTCTGAGAGTCAGCTACACCCAGGCAGTGCCGGACATGTTAATGCCCTATAAATCCTTTTGAAGTTTTGGACGTTTGGCTCGAGGCTCATGATTTAAATGGAGGTAACTTGCCAGAATCCTGACAGCTAGCTGACCCTGAGACATACAATTTATGTCCTTGTAAGCTGCCTTGAGCGGGTAGGCGGCAGTATAAATTTTCTAAATAAATAAATAAATATGTCCAAAGTAGGATCATTTGAGTCTGTTTATTGGGAAGCTTATCTCTTGATCAGCAGCACTGAACCTGACCTTTTCTGTCAGCAATGGATTAGATTTGCTGCCAATGAATGGACCACATGTGGATCTGTGGCCCATCTAAAGGGCCACCCAAAAAAGGACCATACATTATGAGAGCCTCTGGGGTCCTTAATGCTCTTTGAGCTTGGTTGTTTTCTTGTGGACGTTTCATTACCCAACTAGGGAACATCATCAGTGCTAGAATGGAGTGGGGTTTGTGGAGGGGGGAGGAGCAAGGGGAGGAGGATGGCTGTGGGGTCCTTGGTGCTCTCTGGACTTGGTTGTTTTCTTACAGACATTTCATCACCCAACTAAGGAACATCATCAGTGCTGGAAGGGAGTGGGGTTTGTACCCTGTTTATATACAAGTGGTTTGCCTTGTCAATATTGGTGGGACTGTTCTTCACGATTCCTTGATTAGGTTGTTGTTTATTGTTTTGTTCGACTGTTTGATCTTGTTGTTAATCTCAGTTATACGAGTGTTAGTTGCTGGCCAGGGAGTGTTTTAACTTTTCGATTGTCTCTTTTGAATGGTGTGTAGATGTTGCTTACTTCAATGTGTCTGTTGATGACCGATTTGCCTGAATGCCATGCTTCCAGGAATTCTCTGGTGTTTGGGGACTTGATTTGGTCTACGATGCTCACAGTTTCCCAGTTGAAACTATGGTTCAGCCTCTCCATATGTTGTCCAATTACACAGTTTTCATCGTGTCTTTTGACGGCTAGTTGCTGTTTGTAGATACTGTAAGCTCCGCTAGTCTTCTGCCTGCTTGTCCTACATGTTGCAGCTCTTACAATGAATGCTGTAGACTAGAGGTGCCAAACGGGATTTCTTCGAGGGATGGATGAGCATTTTAGTTCTCCTCTGTAGGCTGGCCAAAGGGGAAGGGTGGGAAGGAGATGGGACAGACACCTCCTGCAGCACGCTCCCTGTCATGCCCCTGTTGAAATCTGATGGGGGAGGAAAGTTGAACAGCTGACAGGGAGTGGGAGTGTGGCTCCGGTGGCTGTGGAGGAAACTGGGGAAGGGCACAGTCCAGCTGGGCATTCAGAGGAAGACCCAGACCCACCTCCTCCTCATCCTAGGGCACGCAGGGAGGAACGGAGAAGGAAGCAACGTGGGTTATGGGGGAGAAAAAGGCCCTGATTCCCTTCATTAGCTGCAGCTGGGAAAACAGGATATAAAGGGTTTTTGTGCACAGCACCTTGCTGGAAGCAAAGCATGAATTATCTTTGTTTCTCAAGTCTTATCTGGGTTCTGGCATCCTCCCAACTGTGTGTGTTTTGTTATCTTTTGAATTCTGCAATTCCTTATCCTGCCCTGTCTCGTTAATTGCTGTAGCATGGTTTGTGTTGGTTTTTATTATAATTCATATATACTTTGGGGTCGGATGGAATTTCTTCCCTTTAAAAACTGTTCTTGGGAGAGTTTTTTCTCCAGCCGATGATAACTGGACATCGGGGGCCAATTTGGAGGAATTCAAGGGACTTTACCTACTTTTGTAACTTCATTGGTTTTTGTGCCATGCCACTTTGGGTCATGACAGTGCCAGGCAAAATGGGGCGCACTTCGTTTTTTTCCCCTGACTCCTGCAGCACCGGGTGGCCTGTTTTTGGCCTGTTTTCAGCCTGTTTTTCAGGCCATTTTGGGAATGTTTTTCAGCCCATTTTTCAGCCTGTTTTGGGCCCTTTTTCCGCCTGGTTTCGGCTGGCAGAGTGCTGCAGGAGGCCTTGGAGGGTGAAAATGAGTTGCAGGAGGAGTGGGGCGTACGATGCCCCATTTAGCCACCAGAGGCACCACGGGCCAGTCCCTTGATAGTTCCAGGCCAGCCCCATGGACCGGATTTAAACACCCCACAGGCTGGATCTAGCCCACGGGCCTTGATTTTGATATCCCTGCTATAGATAACTCCTGAGGTTTACTGTAAGCCTTTGTCCTGTTCAAGTTTCAGCCTTTGGAAAGATCTGCAGGGCTGACCCTTAACCTCTCCCACTATCTCAAACCCTGATCCTTTCTCTGCTCTGTTGATCATATTTGAAATATTGAATCCAGTTTTGGTCACCACCAGGCCTGGGATTCTACCTGGTCGGACCGGTCCTATAGAACCGGTTGTTACTATTCTCCATAGTTCGGTAAGCTGGCAAATTGACACTGGCTGGCCCCACCCTGACCCACCCACTCACTCCTTACTTGGCCTGCGCACCATTCAACTTGCCTGCGTTGTCCCTTCGACTAATTTTTGGTAAATTGCTATTTTTCTTTCCCCCCGACCATCAGCTGTTCCAACTATCAGCTGTGCCAGGAGATTTAGATTAGCTAGTAAGCAGGAAATCATTGGATTTCTTCCTTTCTACTAATCTAAAAGCAGAACCCTCCTTAGAACTGAAGCTTCTAATTTTCAGTGCAGGCTCAGATAGCAGATTGCAGAAAGGTAGATCTCTGAGTGAATCTGTGATTCAGTGAGCAACTCAACCTGCCTGCCTGCTTTGCCTGATTTTGGGTAAAAGTTGCTCTTTTTCATTAAAAAAAATCAATATTTACATATGTGGTGTGTTGTGAGTTAATTTTGTGAGTTTGCTTGCTTGCAAATTTTATGTGCACGCCTTCCAGCTGATTTTCAGTCCATTTGAGGTCATTTTCACCCTCCCATTTTTACTCTTCCAGAAATACCGGGAGTGCCCATTTTCAGCCTCCAGAGAGCCTCTGGAGCTTGGGGGAGGCCATTTTCACCCTCCTGGAGGCTCGAGGGAAGCCCCTGCAGCCTTGGGAGGCCAAAAGACGGGCCTTCCGGAAATACCGGAATTGCTGAAACAGGCCCATTTTCAGCCTCCCAAGGCTCCAGAGGCTGCCCTCGAGCTTCCGGGAGGCTGAAAACGGCCTCCCCCAGGCTCCAGAGGCCGTCTGGACGCTGAAAACGGGCACTCCCAGTATTTCCGGAACCCTCGTTTTTTGGCCTCCCGAGGCTGCCGTGGCTTCCCTCGAGCTTCCGGGAGGGCGAAAACGGCCTCAAACAGGCTGAAAATCAGCTGGGAGGCACATACATGCACAGTGCAAGTAAGGAGGCAGTGTGTTGCGCATGCACACGCAGGGAGCACGCATTGCATTGTGGATGCCGGCGCATGCGCGCTTTCGGCACACCACAACAAAAAGTTTTCCTATCATTGGTGTAGGGGTTCCTGTCCTAAGCAGCGGGTTAGACTATAAGACCTCCAAGATCCCTTCCCGATTCTGTTACTCTGTTATGATCAGTCACAGCATCATCCTAACTTGGAAATGTTGTAAACTCCAGGCACGGCGTTTCCAGATTCTGCCTCGGAAGCACATGGATGTTCTCCACGGCTCTCTTGCCGCCTCCTTGCCTTGTGATGTTGTGCGTCTTGTCTGGATTACTCCCTTGAATGCTAACACCGGCTGCATCATGAAAAGAGACCATTTTGAAGCAATTTGCTTCCTATTCATCCTTCCATGCTTACTTTCTATTTGTTCCTTGTGAAGAATGAGACTTTCCTTTTTTAAAAAATTAATATACTTTGGCTTGAAACATCGCCTCTGATAGGAGGCTGCAAAATATTGTCTCTTTCCAATTAATTCTGCCATTTCTCTTTCTTGTACTAACAAAGCCTGAAAATTCATAATGCGTTATTTTATTTTATTTTTTGGTTAGCCAAGCTGAGGCTGAAATAGTTCCTTTTCTACCTTCTTCCTTTTCTTAGCCTTTTATTGAGTTTGGATGTCTGATATTAAAAGCAAATAAAGACATGTTTGTTTTTTTTCACACACACTGCACCACACATCTGCTTTAGCATAAGTTGGGCAGACACAGAGCTAAAGTGAGCTTGGGAGCGTGTGGGAAACTGGTCAGGAACTGAGTTATTTGAACAAAGAGGTGCTCGGCCCCCGATTCTCAGCCAGACCTTGTAGAAATGTGTTCAGCTCTTGAATAAGACACCCTGAGAGGAGGGTTATTGCTAACCACATTTTTTGTTATTGGTGAGGGGTCCTTGGTGCTGTCGGAGTTTGGTGATTTTCTTGCAGACGTTTCATTACCCAACTAGGTAACATCATCAGCACTAGAAGGGAGAGGAGTTTATGGAGTGGAGGAGAAAGGGAGGAGGAGCAGAAGAAAGAGGAAAAGGAGGGGGAGGAGGAGGGGAAGGACTGTGGGCTTCCCACAGGAAGTTAGAAGGAAGTTAGAGGAAGTTAGAAGGAAGAGAGGAAGGGAGGAGGAGGAGGAGGGGAAGGGGAGGACTGGTGCTGCAAGAGCTTGGTGGTTTTCTTGCAGATGTTTCATTACCCAACTAGGTAACATCCTCAGCGTTAGAAGGAAGAGAGGTTTGTAGAGGAGAGAAGAAAGGGAAGAGGAGCAGAAGAAAGAGGAAAAGGAGTGGGAGGAGGAAGGGAAGGACTGTGGGCTCCTTGGTGCTCTCAGAGCTGGGTGGTTTTCTTGCAGACGTTTCATTCCCCAACTAGGGAACACCATCAGTGCTAGAAGAGAGCGGGGTTTGCACTATTTATATACAGGTGGCTTGACCTGCCAATATTGGTGTGATGGGTCTTGATGGTTCCTTGATTGGGCTATGATAGCTATCTAGCTAGGGATGGATGGATAAATGGATGGATTTGGTGTCCTTGGTGCTCTCTGAGCTGGGTGATTTTCTTGCAGACGTTTCATGACCCAACCAGGTAACATCATCAGTGCTAGAAGAGAGTGGGCTTTACTCTCTATTTATATGCAAGTGGCTTGACTTGCCAATGTTGGTGAGAGTGATCTTGATGGTTCCTAGATTGGGTTGTTGATAGGTAGAGATGGATGGATGAATGAACCGATGGATTTGGGATCCTTGGTGTTGTCTGAGCTTGATTGCTTCTTGCAGATCTTTCATGACCAGCTAGGTAACATCGTTAGGGCTAGAAGAGGGAGGGGCTCTCTCTCTGATTATAATACAAGTCACCAGCCCTATCAGTGTTGATGGGGATATTGTTTTCTTCTTGGTGGTCCTTTGATTAGGCAGTTGTTTACTGCTTGCTTTTAAGAAGAGACTGGACAGCCACTTGTCTGAAATGGTGTAGGGTCTCCTGCTTGGGCAGAGGGCTGGACTAGAAGACCTCCAAGGTCTCTCCCAGCTCTATTCTGAACTGAACGGAATTGATTGTCTGAATTGGTAGTTCCTTGTTTGGGGTGTGGTTTGCATCTTGATTGTTGGTGTAGTTAGTGCTAGTCTATCAATGTAGGAACAACATTCCTTCAGTCCAGCCATGGCATTTGTATAGAATAGAATACAATGTTGGAAGGGAACAGAATGAAACATAATGTATGAATGGTAATGGAACAGAACAGAATAGACTGTAGGAATGGTATGGAACAGAACAGAATAAATATTATGTAGGAATGGAACAGAACAGAACAGAATGAAGGAGTGGCATAAAACAGAACAGAACAAAATAGATGTAGGAATGGAACGGAACAGAACAGAATAAATAGAATGTAGGAATGGGACAGAACTGAAGAGAAGAAAGGTCTCCAAGTTAAAGTTTAAGACTTGTGGACTTCAACTCCCAGAATTCTCCAGCTATGCCTGGAATAGAATATAGGAATGGAGCAAAATAGAATGTAGGAATGGAATGGAATGGAACAGGATAGAATAACAGAGTTGGAAGGGACCTTGGAGGTCTTCTAGTCCAGCCCTCTGCTCAAACAAGAGACCCTATATGGACAAGTGGCTCTGCAGTCTCTTCTTAAAGAGATCCTCCAGTGATGGAGCAGAAATCATCGGAATCCTTCCACAGGTAAGGTTTGCTGCAGCCAGGTGAGACGGCTCCACAGGCCAGCCAGGCAAAGGTGGGATGTGATTAAAAACCAAAACCAAACCCAGAGCCTCCTCTTTCATCTTCCTGCATCATTCCCTTCATCATTCCCTCCCTTCATCATTTGGAGGCCGAGGTCGTATTTAATAGCCGTTGTCTCGATCACTTCAGAATGCAGGGGATGACGTATACACCCAATAAACAAGGGTGTGCGTAACGAGGAACAGGTTTAGCAAGCATCACAGTTCCGTCGCCTACTGGAGTTTAACCCATTCTCTGCATGGCCCTTCAGATTTTATTTAAACCCTTTTCTCCAATGCCCCTGAAAGGAAATGTAGTAAAAAAAGAAAATAATAATGGAGAATTTCAGGGGAAGGGCAACACATGGGCTGGCATCATTATATCAAATCATGCAGCCTGTTTCCCATTGTCATGCCTGCAAGACTGGCCTTGAGAGACTAAAAATCAGTTAATGGGCGGTGCCGTTTCACTATTTGCAATTTATTTTAAATTAATATATACTGTATATTAATTTGGTACTAGCTTGATACCCGTGCTTTGCTACGAAACTCTGTGGTCGGGCTTAGTTTTTTTGGAGGGAAATAAAGGGAAAAATTCTGCCTGTGCCTACCAGCATCCATTGGTATTCATCTGGCTAGCATCCTGTCAGAGTGTGAGAGTTGAGGGCTGTTTGGAAACTGAAACAGTATTTGCTACGTGAGCAAGAAGGAGACAGCAAGGAGCCTGGGCATGGCTTATCTCAACTGTGCTGCACTAAAGCTGCTTGGTGCTCTGAAACGGAAACTCTTCTCCTCTGCTTGTGTTTTGCGTTTGGAAGAGATTTCTTTTCAGGTGGGGAGGGGAAATAGAACTCCTTAGCATCAGAGTGTGTTAATAATAATAATATAGGAAATATTAATGCTCTGGTGGACATTTGGAAAAATGCTTTCTTAGTGAACACCTAAAAACCAATAGGAACATACATGCAAAATTTCAAGTTTGTAGGCTTTAAGGTTCTGAAGATTTTGTGATGATGCATGAGTGATATTTCACTTATGTATGTATAGATATATAGATGTATAGATTAATTAATCTAAAGTTCTGCTTTGCATACTGTGGAGTGATGCCTAAGGGAGTCCTGCCCAGCTCGGGGTGGGTGGGGTAGGGAGAGAACCTGTGTGAGTGAGTATGTGTGTATGTGTGTATGTAAAGTGTATAATCAGTGCAAAGTAGGTTGCAGCATGAACTTACAGCAAAAGAGATCATAAATGGGGCAGAAATCCCCATCAACAGCTGTCTTGCTTAACGATGGAAATTTGGGTCTTGATTGTGGTTGTATGTCGAGGACTGCCTGTGTTTGCGTTCTATACTGCTAAAAATATGGATCGATAAGAGAGAGATGGACGATGTCCCTTTTTTCCAGGTCAGGAACTTTCCAGAATTAACAGAATGGCGGTTGAATGGTTCCCCTTTCAAACCTTTTAGTATTTTGCAGTGAATCCATGAAGTTAAATCTGCAATTTAAGGAAGGAGGGGAGAAAAAACATGTTTTATTTTAATACGTTCGTAAATAATAAAATGTGCATTTAAGGGTATTGGACAGACACGTTGGAAATCCAGACCGAGAAGGGAGATTCCAGCATAATATTTCTGTTGGGGAAAAAATGGGATTCTGAGCCCAGAGATCTGTGTTGGTCCCGTCAACAACAATCCTGTGAGGTAGGCTGAAAGAGAATGACTTGCCCAAAGTCACCCAGCCACTTTCCTGCCTAAGGTGGGACTAGAACTCACAGTCTCCTAGTAATTGGCCCAAACTCACCCAGCCAGATTTCATGGCTATTGTGGGACTAGAACTCATAGTCTCCTGGTGATTGGTCCAAAGTCAAACAGCTGGCTTTCATGGCTAAGGCAGGACTAGAATTCCCTGTTTCCTAGTGATTGGCCCAAACTCACCCATCCAGCTTTCATGGCTAAGGTGGGACTAGAATTCACAGTCTCCTAGTGATTGGCCCAAAGTCCCCTAGCCATGTTTCATGGTTGTTGTGGGACTAGAACTCGCACTTTTCCTGGTTATTGGCCCAGAGTCACCTAGACTGCTTTCATGGCTATATTGGAACTAGAAATCGCCATCTCCTAGTGATTGGCCCAAAGTCACCCAGCTGGTTTTCATTGCTATGTTGGGACTAGAGCTTACTTTATCTCTGGTGATTTACCCAAAGTCAACCCATCTGGCTTTCTTCCCTAAGGCGGAACTAGAACTCACCATCTCCCTATTTCTATCCACCATGCTGTCACCATAACACCAGACTGGTTCTGGAGGTAGTCTTATTGGCAATCTTTTCTTAATTTGACAAGCCTTTCCTTAGCAGCCCTTATTTCGACCAGTGATCCTAAATAAAGGGATGTAAATAACGATCGGTCTTGACTTTCCTTCAAATTTAATTACTTTCCCTTCAGTTGCTTCTCTTCCTTTGATCTCTTTGTCTGCAAGATGAAGCGGAGATGGCAGGATGTTTCTTTTGCTGAACTGATGCAGCTATTAGAAGGAAATTTAAATCACTTCGGCTTTTCATCCGAGAGGCTCAAGGAGAAAAGAAAAGAGAGAGAGAAATTAATAAGAAGCTTGTTAAATTCTGGAAAGGCTCATCCCCATCCAACCATCCCCATCGCGTAGATTTTTGAAGATGGAGGATTTCAGATTGTCCCAAAGATGCTTTTTCAGGAGGCAACTGGCCTTTCTGTCTTTTTTCTTTTCAAGATGTTTTGCTTCTCATCCAAGAAGCTTCTTCAACCCTGACAGTAAAGTGAGGAATGGAAGATTTATACTCCTTGCAGACAGCTGGTCATTTGCATACTTTTAGAGGGTTGTTGAGGCCACTTGGAGGTTTATATGTGTCCTCAAGGTCACCCAAGTGGTGTTCCTAGTTCTTATAGTCTGCAATTTTTTCCTCTGGAAATCCATCCCTACTCCCACATCATTCAAATGGTGTTCATCCCTTGGATTTCCAGAGAGAAGGAGGGAGGGAGGGAGGGAGGAAGGAAGGAAGGAAGGAAAGGAAGAAAAGAAAAATAGCAGAAAAAAATATTTGATAGGAACCATTTGCACCACTCAGGTGACCCTGAGGACACAGATAAACCTCCAAGAGGCCTCAATGACCCACTTAAAGGATGCAAATGACCAGCTGTCTGCAAGAAGTACAAATCCTTTCATTCCCCGCCATCCAGCCAGAGCTGAAAAAGCTTCTTGGATGAGAAGCGAAACATCTTCAAAAGAAAAAACAAGAAAGTCCAGTTGCGTCTTGAAGAAGGACAACCAGGACCTGGATGACGGAAAATACTGAGGATTTCAATTTTTTTTTTCTTAAACTGGAAAATTTCCAGATGTAATTTGGAGGAAGAAGAGGGTTACCTTTCATTTTTATTTTTGTAACATCACAACCGCTCCTTCCTGGGAGAAATATATGTCAAATAGGCTTATCTTGGCCTCATGGTCCCATCATGCAAAAGTGGCTTGATTGTGGAATTGCAGTGATCCTCGACTTACAATCAGAATCGGGAGCAGAATTCCTGTGGATAAGCAAAGTGGTTTTAAGTGAATCATGTTGATTTGCAAGCTTTTTTTTTTTTTTTTTTTGGCCATGGTTGTTAAATCACACCTCAGCTGCTGAGGAAAGAGGGACAAGCAACCTGAATTTTGATCGCATGACCCTGGGCAATGCTGCAACATCGTCCTAATTGCGAGGAACAGGCTTAAGTCCCTTTTTTGCAAGTTCGTTGTGACTTTGCTAAATGAATGGCTGTGGAGGCTACGTCAGGGGTGGGATTCTATCAGTTTGCACCTATTCGCTAGAACCAGTTGTTAACACTCTAAACAGTTCGGAGAACCAGTTGTTAGAAGAAATTATTGGCCTAATCCTGTAAAGAAGGCAGGAAGGAAACATTCTGGTGTTGCTTACAGAAACTGCCTCTCCGGTAACCCTTATTACATTCTTGGCAGGACTAGACTTCCTGTCTCAGGAACGTCTCTGTAGTTTTCTTTCCCTCCTATGCTGGTACTTTACTTGTGTGGGGTGACCATTCAAAGTTACAGTGGCACTCAAAAAAGTGACTTATGACCATTTTTCACACTTACGACTGTTGCAGCATCCCCACAGTCATGAGAGGCCAGGCGAGGAGATGCGTGCCTCCATGTGAGTGATATTGAGTTGGCCACTCCCAGCCAATAACATGACCACCAAGCCACACCCACCACCTAAGCCATGCCCACAGAACCGGTTGTTAAAAAATTTGAATCCCACCCCTGGATTACGTATATGCAAGGACAGGACCTCTTTCCCGTTCATTAGAGCAGCTTGTGAGCCTGAACAATTTGGCTTTTCTCTTAACAATTCCTCATATTAGAATTCTTAACGCAGACAAGACGTTTTTCTCAGAGACTGAAGAACAGATAAATTTCTAAATAGGGCAGTTTGGCATCTTTAAGCTGTTTGGATTTCAGTAAAGGGAGGGAGGGAGGGAGGGAAGAAGGACTGTTAGCAAGGAAGGAATGGAAGGAAGGAAGGAAGGAAGGAAGGAAGGAAGGAAGGAAGGAAGGAAGGAAGGAAGGACGGACTGATAGCAAGAGAAAGAAGGAAGGACTGAAGGGAGGAATTAGTGGCAAGGAGGGAAGGAGGAAGGAAAAAAGGAAAGAAGGACTGATGGCAAAGCAAGAATGGGTGGTAAGAAGGGAGGGAGGAACAGAAAGAAAAAGGAAAGAAGGACTGATAGCAAGGGAGGAATGAGTGGGAGGGAGGAAAGAAGGAAGGACTGATGAGAGGGAAGAATGAGTGGAAGGGAGGGAGGAAAGATAGCAAGGGAAGAATGAGTGGGAGGGAGACATAAAGAAAGGAAGGAAGGAAGGAAGGAAGNTGGGAGGGAGACATAAAGAAAGGAAGGAAGGAAAGGAAGGAAGGAAGGAAGGAAGGAAGGAAGGAAGGAAGGAAGGAAGGCTGGTCAATACTCAGCTTTGGATACTAAGGGCATTACCCCACTCCCTGTGCTGTGTATCAAATAAAATAATTTAATTTAATTTTTTTAAAAACATCCTAAACTCCTGAAAATGTAGAACCTCTTCCATTCTCTCGGAGATGAGAAGAAGACCCGACCGATGTGTCTCAGAACAAAGCAGTGTCCCGTATCACATGAATAATTCATTAGTTCCTTCGTTCCTCACCGATGAAGAGGACGGGCCACCTGGCATCTTCTTCTGCTCTCCGGGTCGGTAAACAGAGGCGCCTCAGGAGGGATTCCGCAGAGAAAGCTTTCCAATGGGAGAATATGGGCTCGACCATCCGAGAGGCCCCTGACCTCGATCAACCTTGTGTTAAAACAGGGGTCTCCAACCTTGGCCACTTTAAGACTTGTGGACTTCAACTCCCAGAATCGCTCTCAGAATATGTTTTTAGCTTTGCTGGCTGAGGGATTCTGGGAGTTGAAGTCCACAAGTCTTAAAGTGGCCAAGGTTGGAGACCCTGGTGTGGAGGAATGTAGTCTGGATTCCCAGGAGGAGGGCCTGTATTCCAGAGGACCCAAGAGACAACAAGGCCTAGATCGTTTGGTTGGGAGGAAGAGGCTCAAGATGCTCTCAGAATATGTTTTTTAGCTTTGCTGGCTGAAGGATTCTGGGAGTTGAAGCCCACAAGTCTTAAAGTGGCCAAGGTTGGAGACTCCTGTGTTAAAATAAACTCGTCCTTGAGCTGAGCTCCCGATGATTTTGTGAATCAGCCATGCAACTTTCTGAGCATCAGGAACAAAACCTCCTGTTTTCCAGGGATGTTTTTTCCACTTTCTGTCTAGCCTGCAAATCTGGCATTCTAATAAAGTAGAATCTTTGCAGCTCAGAGTTGAAATGAAGAGTCCTTGGTGCTTTCTGAGCTGTGTGGCTTTCTTGCAAATGTTTCATTACTCATAGCTAGCACGATCAGTGCTAAACAGTGGTATTTACAAGGGGAAGAGGAGAAGGAGGAGGAGGTCTGAGGGGTCCTTGGTACTCTCTGAGCTTGGTTGTTTTCTTGCAGATGTTTCATGACCCAACTAAGGAAACATCATCAGTGTTAGAAGGGAAAAGTTTGCAGGAGGGAGGAGGAGGAAGAGGAGGAGGAGGAGGAGGAGGAGGACTATAGACCAGCAGTCACCAACCGGTGGTCTTCATACTGTACTACTGGTGGTCCACTAGAAAATTTTGGTGGCCTGCAGAAAAACGATTTGTATTTTTTATATTTCACAGAATACTATTTATTTATTTATTTTCATTCATAGTAGTGGGTCCATGGGATTTAAAATTATGAATTTAGTGGTCCCTGAAGTCCGAAAGATTGGCGACCTCTGCAGTAGGTTTGGGTTGGCACCACCCCAAACAGCCCCAGTGTCCAGTCTTGGGATTCTCCTGAGCTCACAGCTCCTCATGGCATTTGTAGGCGTTTGTGCAACTTTGTGTTATGTGCCAGTTGCATTTGTTCTGGGACCAGATGGCTCTACTGACAGTCACTCCTGCCCTGGTGGAGTCTGATGCATTACTGGAATTTATTTATTTGTTTAAAGATAGTTCCTGAGTTATGACCACAATTGAGCCAAAATTTTCTGTTTTCTAAGCAAGACAGTTGTTAAATGAATTTTTCCCCCTTTTACGACCTTTCTTGCTATTAGTTGTTAGGTGAACCTGGCTTCTCCATTGACTGACTTCCTATCAGTCCTACTTTCCTTTTGTTCTTCCTTCCTTCCTTCCTTCATTTTGTTTCTTTTTTCTTTCTTTCTCTCTTCCACCCTCCCTCCCGCTTTCTTTCTTTCTTTCTTTCTCTTTCTTTCTCCTTCTGCTTCCTTCCTTCCCTTCCTATTCCTTCCTCCCTCCCTCTTCCTTCCTTCCTTCCTTCCTTCCTTCCTTCCTTCCTTCTTGCCTCTCCTTAATTCCCTTCCTCAATCCTTCCCTGCCTCCCTCTTTCTCCCTTCCTTCTTTCCATCCTTCCTTACCTTCTTCTCAGTTCTTCCATCATCTGTCCATCTATTTATCTATCTGCATCTATCTGTCTATCTATCCATCTATTCCATCTATCCATCCATCTCTCTCTATCCCTCTCTTTCTCTCTTACACACTCTCCATCCGTCTATCTATCATCTATCCATCCATCTGTTCATCCATCTCTCTCTTTCTCTATCCCTCTTTTTCTCTTGCTCATTCTCCATCTATCCATCTCTATCTCTGTCTATCTTTCTTGCGCACTCCATTCATGTATCTATCATCTATCCCTCCATCCATTTATCCATCCCTCCATCTCTCTCTCTCTCTCTTTTTGTCGCACACTCCATCCATCCATCCACCCATCTCTCTCTCTATCCCTCTCTTTCTCTCACGCTCACTCCCCATCCATCTATCATCAGTCCATCCATCTCGATCTTTCCCTCTATCCCTCTCTTTCTCTTGCATGGAGAAAATCCATCAATTTCTCTCTCTATCCCTCTCTCTCGCGCGCACTCTCCATCCATCCATCTATCTATCTATCCATCCATCTTCTCTCCCCCATCTTCTTTCTTTCAAGCAGACGGCCTCAAATTTCCTGGCAATTTTAGAACTCCTTTGTCACAAAGGGGGGAAAGAGAAGATGAAAACGTGAGCCCCATGGCTGCCTGTGAAGGAAGCATCCTCTACTACTTGCATCCGCCGCCCTTCCTCCTTCGCTCCAGCGGAGTCATTCCTCGCCACAGTCTGACGCACACCAGCTGCCGTTTCCCTGCAGTTACCTCAAACATATTACCTCAAAAGACGGGAAGAGACGCCTCACACCGTCTCCTTGGCTCCAGCCATTTTCCTTCTGGCAGCGCCAGATATTTGAAAGAGCTGCCACTTTTGGGGTCGCGTGACAAGGGACGTGTTGAAACGACAGCCGTGAAAAAAACACACAGGGTTGTGTTGCATTCCCTGCAGTCAGAAGGCCTGTAATGGGTTTTCAGCCACGATGTCACAAATGATAGAAAATCACACACCCCCCCCAAAAAAAACACAACTTGATAAATAGGTGCAAAATTCAAAAGAAACAATTGCAGTACAGGCAAAAGCAGGAAGAATGATGAAAGGAGAGGGAGGGAAAAAAATCAATAATGTTTACCCCAAGCTGTAATTTAAGAGAAAATTGGCACAGTATGTTTTATGGATGGTTTAGGATTCTGTCAATAGTCACAAAAAATAGATAAATCGTACGAAAGGCTGGAAGTTCGGACAGAGTTTAGTTTATTGTCATTGCACCTCGTGCAACAAATTAAATGCCATCTTCAGTGTACATTATGACTGAAAATAAAACACAAAAACACATCCTTCACATTTGACACATTGAATTGATTGCCTAAACAACCATGTTACGAATTGAACAACTGCAGCAATTCACTTGACGACTGTGGCAAGCAAGGTCGTAAAAATGGGGCAAAACTCAATGACTATCTCACTTAACAGTGTAAATGTTGAGCTCAACTGGGGTCGCAATTCGAGGACTACCCTTTCCCATTACTACTCTTCTGCAGTTTAGTGTTTAATGACTATGGGCCTCACAATTTTAAGGTTGGATGTTATGATATAGTTAGGCCACTCATAACTGAGAGATTGGATGCCAAATTGTAGTTTTAATGTAGATTTTATCTGTTATTTATTACGTTATTCTAGAATTTTTAACTGGAGTGTTTTTATTTGTTCTGGTCTCTGGTCTTTGACTGTAATGAACTTGATTTTGTTTGATTTGAAGGCTACCTATAACAGACATTTGCAAGGCATCACTTCGAGGCTTTCAAGAAGATACTGGACTGCCATTTGTCAGAAATGGTGTAGGGTCTCCTGCTTGGGCTGGGGGGTTGGACTAGATGATCTACAAGGTCCCTTCCAACTCTGTTATTTTATATTCAATGGAACAGCTTGCCTTCGGAAATTGTGGGAGTTTCATCACTGGAGGCTTTCAAAAAACACTTGGACTGCCATCTGTCAAAAATGGTGTAGGTTCTTCTGCTTGGGTGGGGGGTTGGACTAGATGACCTACAAGGTCCCTTCCAACTCTGTTAATCTGTAATCTGTAAATTTTGTATGCCCTTCTTTCCCCTTTCCCTTTGTGAGAACTAGGGGGTGTTTTATCTGAGATGCTTCCTTAGATTACAGGTCTCTTCTGGACTCAGATTTCCATTATCAGAACATTGTGTTGATTGCAAAGAATAATTTCTTGAGGTTTAAATTTTTGTGTTAAGTAAGAGGCGGGGTTGGCTGGCCCTTCCACCTCTATGATTCCAGATTGACTGTTCATTTCAAGCATGGAGTGGTTCCTAGCATTGACATTTGGTGTGTGTGTGGTGGGAAAGGTTTCACATTTTACTTTTGATTCCCCTCCAAAATCAGATAAACCTGATTGTTCTGTTAGGAGGCAAAGAAGCATAAAAATCAAAATCAGGTAAAGTATTAGTACCCCTTTATAAAGCCGCACCTGGAATACTATACCCACTTTTGGTCCCAACATTACAAAAAGATGTTGAGATTTTGGAAAAAGTGCAAAGAAGAGCAACTAAGATGATTAAAGGCCTGGAGACTAAAACATATGAAGAACCAGTGGGAGGATTTGGGTATGGCCAGTCTGGAGAAAAGAAGGACTAGGGGGGACAGGATAGCAGTTTATTTTAATTTTATTTCGCGTATGGCAATGATAGCAAGTAATCCAGTATTTGAGAAGTTGCCACAAAAAGGAGGGGGATCAATTTATTCTCCAAAGCACCTGAGGGGAAGACAAGAAGCAACTGATGGAAACTAATCAAGGAGAGAAGGAACCTGGAACTGAGGAGGAATTTCCTAACAGTGAGGGCAATTAACCAGTGGAACCGCTTGACACCAGAAGTACTCCATCCCTGGAGGTTTTTAAGAAGAGACTGGGCAGTCACTCATCTTAAATTGTATAGGGTCTCCTGCTTGAGCAGGGGGATGGACTAGAAGACCTCCAAGGTCCCTTCCAGCTCCATTCTGATTAATGGTAAATTAAAGGACAAGAGCACCTTAAAGACTCTTACTTTGCAGAGGAGCAATGTGATTAAGGTTAACAGCCTCACCGATGGCCATGCTGCTGAGGATAATGGGATTTGTAATCCAAAGAATCTGGGCATCCCCTGAATGGGGATGATGGAACCAGGAGTTCTTATATATAGCGAAGCAACCTCAACGAATAACACACTGAAAATATACGAAAGGGACCTGCACTCGGTGTTGTTCACACCCAGGTAAAATAGACGAGAGAATAGAATATAAATATTAATTGATAGTGAGCGATGTCTGAACAAAACCTCAAGGCCTCTTAGGAATCCCATGGTGTTCAAAAGCATGATAGGAGATCAGCCTCCTGCTGGAAGTGACAATCATTTGTTTTTAATTGGGCAAATGCTTTTTTAACCCACCTATGTTTTTAACAGGTGTTTTAATGATGGGACTGGGCTGTGATAATATTTGTCAGTTTTCCTGTTGGATTTGCACATTTTTTTTAAAAAAAGAATGTTGACTCTGCTGTTTTAAGATAGGACAAATCCATGAGGCACAATTCAAAATCCTCCCTCTTTTGAGTTCTGTTCTTTGTCTGCCATAGATTATAGTTTTTTGCAGTGCAGGAAGAAAAAAAGTGGATGTTTCTGTTTTGGGAGCGTTGTGAGGTTTATAAAAAGCTGCAGAGATTTCACATGCTGTGTGAAACTCAGCAAACTGTGGGAAATTGCGATACGTGTGTGTGTGTATATTTTCTTAAGTTTTCACAGGTACTTACATGTGTGCTGTTCAGCTTCCTTCGGGTATTATCCCACGTCATTGGAGTTGTGCTTTTAAAGTTGTATTGTGGCATTTAAAGTTGTAGCAACGTTTCGGCAGAATCTCATCTGCCATCATCAGGCTTCTGTACTGAGTTATTCTGTATTCTGTAGTGAGTCTTCTGTATTGAGACTCACAGGCGAACTCAATGCAGAAGCCTGAATGATGCAGATGAATTCCGCCGAAACGTTGCTACAACTTTAAAAGCACAACTACAATGACGTGGGGATAATACCCGGAGGAACCTGAACAGCATACATACATACATAATACATACATACATACATACATACATACATTCAGGAATTGAACAGAGAACCATGCTTTCTGGGCACAATTTGAATATATCAATTCTATGTTTGAGTTTCTTTGTTATTTGTATCTGCCTTTATTATTTTTACAAAAACTCAAGGCTTCACCATTTCTGATAGACCAATGCAGGACTAGAAACTTGCCGGTTCCTGGTGATTGGCCAAAATCACCAGTTCACTTTTGCGTCTAAGGTGGGACTAGAACTCACCATCTCCTTGTGATTGGCACAAAGTCACCAGTTGGTGTCATGCTAAGCGGGACTAGAACTCACTCTCTCCTGTGATTGGCCCAAAGTCATCATTGGTTTTCGTGTCTAAGGTGGGACTAGAACTCACACTCTCCTCATGATTGATTGAAAGCCAGTTGGCTTTCATGTATCGCTAAGGCGGGACTAAACTCACTCTCTCCTGTGATTGCCAGAGTCACCCACGTCGGTTTCGTGTCTAAGTGGGACTAGAACTCACACTCTCCTCATGATTGATTGAAAGGCCAGTTGGCTTTCATGTGTGCCTAAGGGGGACTAGAACTCACTCTCTCCTGGTGATTGGCCAGAGTCACCCAGTCGGTTTTCGTGTCTAAGTGGGACTAGAACTCACCTCTCTCATGATTGATTGAAAGGCCAGTTGGCTTTCATGTGTGCTAAGGCGGGACTAGAACTCATCTCTCTCCTGTGTGATTGCCCAAAGTCATCCAATTGTTTTCGTGTCTAAGTGGACTAGAACTCACACTTCCTCATGATTGATTAAAGCCAGTTGGCTTTCATGTGTGCCTAAGGCGGGGACTAAAACTCACTCTCTCCTGGTGATTGGCCCAGAGTCACCCAGTCGGTTTTCGTGTCTAAGGTGGGACTAGAACTCATGTCCTTCTAAATCCTACTCTACCCTCAACCACTAGACCAAATTGGCCCTCCATAGATTCCACAGGATCCTTAAGAAAGAAGCTTCTGGAACAATTTCAGAAAAAGCCTCCTTTTGAGATTTCTAAGAGAAAAGTTGTGTTAGTTCACAATGAAAGGGAGAAAAAACAAAAACAAAACTCCGGAAGAAGCTTGTCGTGTCTTTTCCGAATGACGCATTTCATAAAAAAGGAGAAGCTTTTTGCCAGCTCCCAAGTCCTTCCTCGAAGTCTCTGGAGATTCTCAGTCATCCAGATCCTGGTTGCCCCAAAAGTGGTTTTTCAGGAGGCAACTGAATTTCCTTGTTTTTTTCTTTTGAAGACGTTTCGCTTCCCATCCCAGAAGCTTCTTCGGCTCTGACTGGATGGTGGAGGATGGAAGGAGTTATATTCCTTGCAGACAGCTGGTCATTTGCATCCTTTTTAGAGGGTCATAGAAGCACTTGGAGGTTTATCTGGGTCCTCAGGGTCTCCCTTTTCCTCTCCTCTTTCTTTCTCCCTCTCTCCCCCCCCCTTTCTCTCTCTCTCTCTTTCTCTTTCTCCCGCTTTCTCTTCTCCTCTTTCTCTCTTTCTCCCTCTCTCTCCCCCTCTCCCTCTCTTTTCGCTCTCTCTCCTGCTCTCTCCCCCTTTCTCCCTCTCTTTCTCCCACTTTCTCTCCTTTCTCTCTCTTTCTCTCTCTCTCTCTTTCCCCCGCTCTCCCCCTCTTTTCTCTCTCTCTCCAGCTCTCTCTCCCCCTTTCTCCCTCTCTTCTCCTCCTCTTTTTCCCACTTTCTCTCCTTTCTC